>MIQA02019279.1:0-19545 GCA_001887855.2 Sclerospora graminicola
CAAGTATCGCTCCATCATCGCCGAGAACATGTTTTGCAGGTGATCCGGCACCTGAGGAGCGACTTGAGGGGCGACTTGAGGGGCAGCCGGGCTGCCAGATTGGCATTCCTTCTTAATCCGCCCATCCGCTTCTTCGTCTTCCTCCTTCGGTTCTGGATCCGCCGTCGCTGTCCGCCAGGCCTGTACGCTGTACTGGCCGGCGTTCTTCCGCTCGGGCGTACCCGGATCCTCACGTCCTCCAAGTCTCATGGCTGTCGCCACACGCGCTGCTCCCTTTGGGCCAAGCGTCATGCGGGTGATACCCACCGATGAATCAGATGAGTCTGCTTCGGAAGGGGCAGACTCGTACTGCGAAGAGCCTGAGTGTATCCCGGCCGGTTTGCTTGTCACCGGCGGCGTGGACGGCGCCACTCCAGTCGTAGCTGTCATCTTTTTCGACGGCGGCGAGCAACCCACTAGCGGTACCAAGCAGTCATGCAGGGCGCTGGACGCCTCCTTTAACTTGTCCATCTTCAGATCAAACAACTCGTTCGGATCAAACACACCGGTGTTGATGCCGGCTTGTTTGAGTTGGTCGAATAGTCCTCTAATAAGGGACACGTGGCCGTCTGAGAGAGTTGGGGGAGAGACGGGACCTTTCAATCCGCCTATGATCTTCGGCCGTGTTATTTTCAGCACCTTATCCGTCCGCAAGAATTGCCCCAACTCGTGAAGATGGAAAGCACGCTCCAAGTCTATATCCGTCGATAGGCCGTCCTGCTTCTCTTCTTCCTCTTCGAAACGCGGTTTATCTTTGTGAGTCGGATAATCCAATTCCTGTCAATCCGGTTTCTTTAGGGGTAGGTGGGCCAGATCGCGACTTGGTCCCGATCCGGCCGGCTTCCCACTCCGGTCGTATCCGACTTCCGCTTTTTCTTCCTTGATTTTTTCTTTTATATCCATAATATGCATTTGTTCGTTAGGATCATGGTCGGAACCATGATCCTTCCTCGGACTATGGCGACTTGCACCATAGTCCGATCCGGCTCCATCCGTGTAGCGGCCGGCACTGCAGTAGGTAGTACCGTAATCCGCCCCCGGCGGAGCCTCTAGGGGAGTAACTTCTTCTTTAATGTCAACCTCGAACTCCCCCAATCCGAGGCGACCATCGCATCCTTCCATCTTCAGCAGCATTGGGGGCGATATGCCTTCCCCCAATGCACCCGACACAACATCGTCAACAAATTTGACAGGTTTAGGTCTTTCGCCCGCTAGGGACTCGCGGTGATATCCAGGGTCACCAAGAGATCCGGGCACGCGCACCATTGTGGTGTAGTCGCTCTCAGAAAATCTTCCTGAGACGCGAACACCCACGGGGGTCCCAGACGACTGACTACCAGAGGGGGTACTCCGTCCATCCGAGTCATGATCCGATCCGGCTCCATGCCGGCTGGATCGGTCGCTTCCATCCGCTTGATCGCGACTGCTCGAATGTTGCATGTTAAAAACTCACCTTGTGTACCCGTCAGTACTGGGTGGTTAGCTCTCCTGGTGGACCCTAGGGCGAAAAGTGTAAATCCGTCCAATAGGGAGATGAGGGGTAGGACTAGGGATAGCTCCTGGGCGGAAATCGTCACCGGGGAGCTCGTCTGGCAATACACTTGAACTTTGTATAGTGCCGGCTGGGCCGAGAATAGTCGATCGGCCAGCTAAACCAATAATACACTTGAACTTTGTATAGTGCCGGCTGGGCCGAGAATAGTCGATCGGCCAGCTAAACCAATAAGACACTTGAAGTTTGTATAGTGCCGGCTGGACCGAGAATAATCGATCGGCCAGCTAAACCAATAACAATGAAGGGCGAATCCAAATGTGTAAGCGAGGCAGATACAACTCCACACTCTTCCACAGAAGGCCAAATGTCACCACTTCCCAATACTTAATACCGTGTTCAAAACACGGGCGACTTGAGGTGAGTATAGGAAGTCGCCGCGACTCCCGGTCAGGGGACTTCCGGTGGGTTAACTTAACCTTCCCCGGGCAAACCAATAACAGCAAGAGGGGACCTTGTTAGCTCTCTGCCGTGAACCAATAAAAGCGACTTGTGTCTAAGAAAGCGAAACGTATACTGATTTATCCTATGTCCAATACTCCCTTTGTGTAACCTACCTCAAATAACACGGCTGACCAGTCATGTACCTTACCCAACGCAACCCGGCTAACTCCGACTTTGTGTACCGATCCGGCCGGTACACCAACCCCAAATGGTACCAACCCGGCCGGTACACCGAACCCATATGGTACCAGTCCGAATGGTACATTGTACCCGGCCGGCTCGGCCGGATAGCCACCCATCTGCGCCTCTCGGCCGCTGACGCTAGCAATCCCTTGGCAGCCTCTCCTACGATCCAGGTGCCCACTCCTTCCACTAGAACAATCCTCTCCCTTCACTCCATCCTTACAAACAATCCGCCATCTCGACCGTCAAACATCCATAGTCCTTCCTTCTGCTCAGCCCACTTGTCGGACTATCTTCGCCCCTTGTCAGGTCCGCCGACTTGATTTCTAGCCTGGCGCCGCCTGGTCGCTTGTAGACTTCCTCGGCGGCGACTATCCGGCGCCTACACCCTTGGAACTTATTTCCACCAATCAGAATGCGCCCTTTGGAAAGTACCCTGCATTATTTTATAAGTCGCTTCACCACAACAGCGTGTTGTCCATCCTAGTATACACTAACCAATCGACATCGGCAAGCACTCTCTAAATTGAACACACCGACGCCGCCAGTTTAAGCTCGTGCTTTAGCTGGCGGGCTGAGTAGTTGCCTGTCGCTGCTGTACGCAACAGAAGCGCACCTCGCGCTCGGTCATCGCTGCTGGCGGTCCCAGCTTCTTTCGTTCCGTCGTGTGACCGTCGAGGACACGCCGCACAGCTCCCGCCGAGCGCCCGACCCGGCGCGCGATCTCCCGGACGCTGAACGAAGCCTCGTGCAGGCTCTGGATCCTGTCTCGCTCCTCATCAGAGAACGGAGGCCCTCGCCCCATCGCTCTGAATGTCGACGGGCCCAAACGCGTGGTCGATAGCCATGTCAATAGTTCCGACAATCATTCGTTTTATACTGGCAACTGTATACTCGTCGGGTGCTCATAAGTTTTGTCGCATCCCAAAAATGGTTATTTGTATGGCATCCTATCTTTAAAATGTCGTTTTGGGAACGGTAAAAATTGTTTTGCGCGTGGTTATGCTCTGTGAACAACATATCTAAACAGCGTCAACAAACTCGTACGGATCAAAACGTAGGTGCATAATAACTTGGCGCGGAGTGTATATAAGGAGGAATTATATAGTATAATTGGATTATGTGTGCTTTTATGTTTTGTAATTGGATACAGCCAATCCAATTATAGCTAGATCTTAGTTATATTTTAGCAGCAAAAGCAGATATTATGCATGCAGTGTACTTGCAATAGACAGAAAATTGGTTGAATTTGAGACGAACCTTGTCGTTCGCTTTAAAAATCGCGACATGATTACGGATCACGTTTTACCGATAGATGCTGCTACTACATAATAACACACAGTTCTTATGCCAGCCATTATTTATTTCTGGAATTAGGTCGACATAATGTCTGTAGGTTTAATCAAACGCTGCCTCTAGCCCATCCGTTTCTCACTCCAGCACCGGTGCTTACTTGTTGCGCTTGAAGATTTTCCTTACCGGCAAAGTAAAAGCATCTGAAGGCAGTATTGTCACTTGCGCGATCTCCTTGCAGAGTGTCTTGTCCTCGTAACAGTGGTACACCGATGTGAGGTCGAGCTCATTGTGCAGCTTCTTGACGGCTGCAAAAGCACTAGGGTGCATTTCGCCCTTGTTTTTTCTATAGTCTTTATCTCTGTTCGGCGTCGCACGTTCTGGCGCTTGAGCTACCTGCCAGCTGCATGGATATCCGTTCCATGACTTACCAAGTTGATGCTTATCCACTGCACTATTTATTGTGCTGAAGCTGGAATTACTCGCCCATTTGCAGGCAAATATTTTAAGCCTGATCGTGCGCGGCTTTATCGACGACTCCGTTTAGAAACAGTGCGCACACAATTAAGCGTGAATACGCAGTCTTCTTGATCAAAATCTGACGGTAATTTTAGTACACCAGGATTAGCTAAACCTCAATGTTCACATATATACGTACCGCTTAACCGTGAACCGATCCAGGTCTATTTCTCCGTCCAGAAGTTGGTATGGCAAATCCAGCAGCTGACTGATCTCCGTGCTAGAAACAACCTCGAATTGCATCACAAGTATAAATAAGGATCGGTTGTTTAACTTCTTTATTTTAAACCGTACATCGCGAAAGGTTCCAACCAAATCATGGCTCTGAACGAAAGTGCTTCTTCGGGGTATGGGAACGAAGGTCTCAAGCAAATATACAATGTAAATATCATGTTCATGTACCATTCCATCCCACACTGTACCTGCTTTTGCTGCTAATACAAACTAGGATCTACTTATAATTGGATTTGACTGTATCCAATTACAAAACAAAAAAAGCACACAAAATCCAATTATATTATATAATTCCTCACTATATAAGGGACCTACTAGGTGCATACACATCCATTTGATACGTGCACACACCCCGGACCCAAAAAAAGGAATAATTTTCTTGGGGCTTTCTTGCATGAATTTGAGTATCAAGATAAGCTGCAAAACGTTTAACCTTAAGCGCTCAATTAGTAACACAGAACACATGGCCATCAACACACTAGAACCAGCACGCGCAGACCCTGGCGGATGAAAACGAACGCGAGTCCAGCTCCGAACCAATTCCACTTATAGTTTCACTGCGTAAGCAATGTTGCAGCTGATGTTGCGCGTTGGATGATGAAGAAGATGTTGCACCAAGATACTTCGGAGTCTTTAGGGCAAGGGGTGTGCGAGTATAAAAATTATTACCTATTTTGGGGTCCGGGGTGTATGCACGTATCCAAGAGGGTGTGTGCACCTAGTTGATCCCCTATATAATATATTACTTTTTACTTTTACAAAAACACAAGCTAGGGGTCATCGCCGTCGTACTAACAGACGACCGGCGCGACTTTAACGAGTGACTAAACTTTCTTATCGCTACCAAGTGGGCACTAACCGGCCCACCACTTACGTGGAGTTTTATTACTTTTCGTTACGATTGTTTACGTTCACGTGTGGAGATTGGAGTCACGGGCTCTAACAGGATCGATTCTTTGCGTTAGGTTTGTCTGTGGTTTCCTGCGTGTTTTGGCGCTATTTCAGTGGAATTACGTGGATTATTCCAACAGGTTATAAGCCCAAATTTGACGGGTCTCTTAAGTTCGAATTTTGCACTGCATTAAGTTAATTGCGGTGAGTAAAATCCCCTAATCAGAAGGGAAATTGTTTCTGTTGCTTTTGCTTGATTGATAAGATTAAATCGCGTGCGTATTTTACAGCGATTATGACATGCGGAGACGAAATCGCATGGCGGAAGCTATGGATGGAATGATGGAATTCATGCAAAACGTTGACTAGAGGCTCGAAAAAATGGAGAACTAGCAAGCTCGCATGAAAGAGCTAGGTCAATCGCATTCTTCAAGTGAATTCAGGGATAGCCTAAGAAATCACGGGCCTTTTGGCGGTCGCATGACTTTGGATGATTTGAATCGCAACGATGGTATTGGCCAAGGTGTGCCCGGGAATTTGGCGATGGGGCAAGTAGGCATCCCCGTAGAACCGGCACAAGCGGGAGGGGTGCCTGGTGGAAATAGAAACGTGCCGCATGTTGGAGTGCCGTTTGGTGTGAAGCTGACCAAGCTTGCAATAAAAATTTCAATGGTGTGGAGACCAACAAGGGCCTAGGAGCAGGTTTTAAGTAATGGGATTACGTGTTCCTAGAAGCAAAGATGGCGCAATTGATGTCCGGTTTCCAGTGGAATGAACGAATTAAAGTAAATAAGCTGGGCGAACATCTTGTAGGCATGACCTTAAGCTATTTCCAGACAAACATTGGTGCATGGTGGGCAAGCTCCCCGTTATTGATTACGGTGTTAGATCACATGAATAATGCATTCAAGATAAACATTTCGCACCATCAAGCATCGACCATGTTTGCAGCAGAAAAAGATCCAAGGAGATCTTGGACTGAACACATTCTCTACTTGGTGACCATAACACGAGAAAGTGAATTGCCAGACAAATTAATTGTCGAAAACATTGTGCATTTTGCTGTGCCAAGTTTGAAAGTCGCGCTCATGGTGAGGTATTACCCCATAAGGCAAGACTACGTTCAGCATGCCCACGAATTAGTGGCATGGGCGCAGGGGCTCGAAGATGACGAGCGAAAGTATAAAAGGTACCAAAGAATTACGGCAAATGCGGTAAACGATGGAAAAAATGGAAGGGTGTGTTATGGTTGTGGGGAGGAGGGGAATATTCACCGAATTGCCGAAACCAACGAAAAATATGACCCTAAGAAGGCAGCAAGAAGGGACGTTCCGATGCCCACTCCGAACACCGTGCGTGCTCGCTACAGTGGATGGTGTAGTGACGCCGAAGTTTTGGGAGAACCAAACGAAGTGTTTTGGATACTGAATAGTGGTGCGAGTCGACACACACTTTACTGGGGATCCAAGTCTCCTTGAGGATTCCAAGGCGTGCAATCGAAGTGACGTTCTAGTGCCAGACTGTGGGACGCTAGACGTTACGCTACTTGGAAAGGTGACCCTTAAAAGCGATGAACAACCAAGTACAACAATTGTTTTTAGTGAAGTATATTGCGCCCCATGCAAGCAAAAGAACTTGATATCGCTGGGTGCTTGAAAAGAAAAGGATGTTACATAAATGATAACGATGAAGAAATCGAAATCTAAATTGGAAACAAGTCACTCTTTCGTGTTGAACTTTACGGATCAATCTTTGTGGTGAAAGTACATGCAAACAGGCCCGTGTTTTTCGAAATGATTTCCGTGATATGTTGATGAGAGCGCAAAGTGAGGAGGTTGGAATGATGCACATGAAGGTGGCCTGTATCATTTTTATGCCCGTCTAGGGCACCTTGCTTACGATAGAATTGAACGTATGGCAAAAGACCCCAGGTCAGGAATTGTATTGACCGACCATAAGTGGCCAAACGAACGACCAAACTGCTTAACGTGCGCCGAGGGAAAAAGCTCCAGGACAAAGCAACCCAAGCGTGATTCTGGCATGCACGCACCGATTGATCGTATCGGTGGATATATCTGCAGTAACCTCAAGGGTCCGATAACTCCACGCGATAGATGTGGAAAGCGTTTTCTGGTAGTCTTCATAGTTTGAAAAATGTAGACCATTTTTCAAACTATGTACGTGTTTTCGCCGCACCCACAAAATATAGGCGGCAAAAATGTTCGAACACTTCCTTGTATGGTTCGAAGGTGAATTTAATTGCAGGATTCACGTTTTGCGCACCAATGGAGGTGGCTAATTTAAGAAGCTGGATTTTGCTGTGAAAGGACGAGGGTTCGGAGACAAATTACCGAAGCGGGAACCCTGGCGTCAAATGGAAAAGCGGAGCGAATGAACCGAACCATTTTTAACATGGTTCGGTGCATGAATATTTAGCTCAGGTATACCATTAATGTATTGGACGGAAGCGGCTGAGTATGCAACATACATACATACTCAACCGCAGTCCAACGAGAGTTAACCCGGGAAGATTTTCACCAATCCAATATTGACGAAGAAACGATTGGATGTGGGTGACATTGTGTTTTTTGGATCCCCATGTATGGTTTGGAGGGATTAAAAAAAACAAATCAAATTGGAAAACATGCCGAACGGGCATTACTTTTGGGAAAAAGCGATCAATCAAAGAGTTACAAAGTTCTTTTATTGAAGGATCGGGTGGTGACGACCATCCGACACGTGATGAACACGAGACACTCGATGAACGATCAAGCAACATGGCTGTGAAGAAGCTTCAGGCTGAAGCGAATGATGATGAAAGAAATCACGATGGGCAAGCAAACGAAACAAGTGAAGGTGTTTCTGAACAGTTATCGACCCATGGAATTAAACCAGAGATACGAAAGCCAGGCAGAAGTATGAAGAAGAACCCGAAAGCAACCGCTGTCGAAGAGGCAAAAAGGAAGAAAAGACCCAAGAACTCCAAAAAGAAGGGCATGGTTTTGGAAGGAGATTCGAGATGTGGGTCGATTTCAAAAGGAGGCCAAGGGCAAAGTGAAAATGTGAATGAAGTGCCTGAAGTGAGTATGTTGTCTGCATTTGCAGTTACGAGTGTGAAGAATGAAGCAAAAGGAAATTTTGCAGCTCTCCCTGATCCCAACAATTTCCGAGAAGAACATGCGTCCGGCCAATCCGGCAAATGGACAGAAGCCGAGCGAGCGGGGTTGCTTGCTCTGGATGACTTGGGAACATGAAAATTGGCGAAACGGGTGGAAGAAAAGAAGTCATTGCCAAAAAAGTGGGTCTATAAGACCAAATTAAAATCAGATGGAACCGTGGAACGTTACAAGGCGAGACTGGTCGCACGTGGCGACCTGCAGATATTTGGGGAGGAATATCTCGTGACATCTTCCATAGTTATGGAATTAAACAACATGAAGATCATCCTAATCATGTCGCTTGTCTGAAATGTGCCTGCTAGATGGGGATGTACCCAGTGCCTATCCTAAAGCAGGCACAGAAAGGGGATATGAAATACACCTGCAAATTCCGCAGGGAATGGACATTTCGGAAGAAAATTTAAAGATTTTTGGAGTGAATTCAAAAAAATAATTGGTGTTGAAGCTACAGAAAAATCTATATGGCCTTAAGCAAGCTGGAAGGCTGTGGTGCGAGCATTTGCGTGATTCTATGGTTGAACTTGGTTTCATACAGTGTTTGTGACTGATACGTGCATTTTTTATACGCATTTGTGGAGATAATAAAAATCTAATGGGAGTGTACGTCGATGACCAGCTAGTCACAGCAACGTGTGAAACACTGATCAACGCGTTTTTTGACGATATTAAGATATTGGAACTGAGAAATCTCGGTTATGTGGAAAAATTTCTGGGTATACGAGTGGAAGGAGACTCATAAAGTGGATATGCTATCTGTAATGGGGTACCATTACATAAGTGATATTTGAATAGAAATATCACAGTTCAATTTCAGTCGTAATACATGAAATTGTGAACATTGGATTATAAGTTGTCATAATCCACCTTTGAGAACAGATTCTGATATAATTGAATCTGACAAGTCATCTAATGATACAAATATCATTAGATCAGCTTTATACTACATGTTACTATGATTAGTCTAGGTCTAATTATACTAGTTAGCTCTTAACCACTCATAAATATATTCACTCTTAAACTTACCTTCTAGCACTCACACCTCATAGTATATATATATATCATTATATATATATACTTAATCGATTATAATTAATACATTGATTATTTTCTTAACTGAGTTTATTTAAAGTAAACTAAGTAGGACCAAATTACATTTGGTCCAACACAATTTGCACGCTTCCTCATTGCAAATAACAGTGTAAGCCGCGTAACAGCAGCCCTGTTACACCTGGTAGCACTTTGTGGTCCGTCCTAACGACCACTTTTGATACGTTCCGCTAGTTATCTAGCAGTTCGAAGGTTTAAGAGCCACTAGCCGTCATGACGACAGCCAGTGAACGTGAGCGTGAGCGTCAGCTCGCGCAAGACTTAGTCATGGAAAACTTTCCTAACTGGTCACCGAGTGCTATTACAACGGTAACCGAGATGATTCGGGTCATAGGGCCCGAAATCATCACGATCCTCCGTGGCAAAACCTCGGAGGATGCCTTAGAAACGGTTGCCCGTTTCAAGAAAATGTACATCGACCCCCAGGTGCGCAATGCAATATTGCGCAACCAAACGGCGGCGGCAACAACAGCGCCCGCATCTAATGCGAGCGTTGAAGTAGTAAAGGCACGGATTCCGCCCTTTACTGGCGAAGGGGGTGAACCTCTTCGTAGATGGTTCGCAGAGGTAGAGGATGCTATCACTGCGCAGAAGATTGTGGACCCGCGGTCACAAGCTTATTTCGCCACCACATGCCTAGGCGGTCGCGCCAGGGCATGGGCAATGAGCCGCAGATCCACTGATGGAACTGCGTTTTGACATATCAGTCACTCAAAGCTGAGCTAAAGCACAACTTTGAAGCTCCAGAAATGGAACTTAGCTGCCGTGAAGAGTTCATGGAACTCAGGCAAGGCAAGTTGAGCTTACATGCGTATGCTCAGAAATACAATATTTGTTGTCAAATAATGTATATGAACCGGTGCCTCCTGCCATGCAGGTCACCGCCTTCATGAAGGGACTGAATGACGGTCCCATCAAACAGAGTCTTTACCGGGTTTCCCCGAAGACTCTGACCGATGCTATAGACCAAAGCATTCGGGAGGAGTTCAGCATGCGTCGCTCAGCAGCGCATGCTGGGGTTAATCGGAAAGCGCAAGCGCCTTTCGATTTTAACATGCCGCCAATACAGCATGTTAATAATAACAACAACCAAAACTTCCAATCGAGACGAAGTTCACACTTCGTCCCGAGACACCCGAATCCGCGTTACAACGCGAGCGGAGGAGGTCCAGAACCTATGGATCTCTCAGTTGCGGTCGCCTCGACTCCGAGGCAACCGAAAAACAAAAGGTTCCTTCGCTGCAATCGATGCGCGAAAATGGGCCATTACGCCCATGAATGTATGGCGCCGCGTCCGGCACCACGCAGTCAGCGGACTGGACAGTCTGCTGGCAAGCGACATCAACAGGGCAACCCTCTGTTGATGCAAAAAACGTGAACAACCAGTAGGGGCGGGGTGCCCTACTGGACGGGTTATCTCGCATGCCGACATCGGGCATGTGAGGATAGTAGCCCCAGACGGGACTATGTCCTGTCAACGTGTGCAGGGTGAAGAGAAACCTCTCATTACTCTTGAAGTTAGGCCACATGGAAACGATGTCCCCATGCGTGCTCTGTTTGACACAGGAGCGTCAAACAATTTCGTTAGAACTGAGGTACTAACGTCGTTGAACTTCGAGGAGATTGAATCTCCAAGAAGCATGTTATCAGTCCGGTTGGCAACAGGTGCCACTGTGACCATACCGAAGCGTGTTATTCGAACACGCCTCGAGTTAGACGAACTATCGTTCGAGGATGAATACATCGTCCTCGACCTTGATGACAAGTTCGATGTTATCTTGGGCATCCCTTGGATGTCCAAGCATCAACCAACGATCGACTGGGTTAACCTGTCGATCAACTGCGGCGGTCTCACGGGATCTGATCACCCTGTGAGTAATCCGGCTGTATCTCATGATACAACCGCAGCGTCAGATAGCCTGGTGGATAGCGATGGCACCACCAGATCTAATCCGACTAGATCAGCGGATGGTACACCCGCTGATCAGAGTCCAGAGGGACGCGAACGCGCGACGAACGAGTCGTTGCGCGTCACTAACGTGTGCAACACGAGTGCAAAGCACTCCCGTGTTGAAGTTACAACTACAACCGATGACGGTCGTGGTAGAGAGAATGCGCACGCGGTGGGAAACACCCACCGTGAAAAGAATGAAACCGTCACGGAAGCAAATGACTTCCGTGTCGATAATAAAGAACTCACGACCAAGAAAAGTCGAGAGTGCGAGAACAACATGGTAGACAGTGGTCACCATGAAGAGAAGGCCTTGTGCACGAGTGATGATCACCGTGTCACAGATCGGACAAATACGTCTGACCCAGCAGCTGTGTCCGTCGAGACGATCAACGTCCTGACGCAGACAGAGACCGGATTAGCTACCCAGTCTCTCACACTTGACAACCCTCCGAACTTAAGTTCAGGGTTGATGGCCCTTCCAGCGTTGAGCTGGAAGAAGTTCGTAAAGAACTTGCGAAATGATCAGATCGAACAGATCTGCGTCATTGTCGCATCTGATGAGGTTGTGGATATTCGCGAACGAATATCCACTTTACAATTGGAAGCCAGCGGGAACGAACTCGTTCCCAATGGGAAGAACACTGAGAACGAACTCGTTCCCAGTGATCAGACCAAAGTCCAGCGCTTTGAAGCGCAGAGCTGGGAGTCGCTTAAAGCGACTTCCCCGTATTACGAAGTACTTTGGGAATACGCTGACGTATTCCCAGAAGAAGTACCTTGTGAGCTTCCCAAGGATAAGGGAACGAGACACGAAATCGATCTCGTCCCCGGTACAAAGTACTGTGTCACGCGGCAATGGCCATTGCCGCGCGATCAAGTAAAAGCAATCGATGAGTTCTTCGAAACTCGTCGTAAGGCAGGGCATGTGCGAGAGTCTACCTCTCCGCACTCCAGCCCCACCTTTTGCGTTAAGAAGTCCACTGGTGGGTGGAGAATCGTTCACGCTTTCAACAAGCTGAACGCAGCAACGGTACCGGCGCAAACGCCGATACCGAGAAAAGACGTCATCATAGATGGCATGAGCGGGAGCACCGTTTTCAGTGCTCTCGACTTAAGGGATGGTTTCTACCAAATCCTTATGCGTGAGAAAGATATTCCTCTCACGGCTGTAAGCACTCCAAGCGGTATGCTTTGGGAGTGGCTCGTGATGCCACAGGGGCTTCGAAATGCCCCTGCTACCTTCAACAGATGCGTCACACATCTATTGCGCCCGGTGCGAGAGTTCGCGCCGAGTTACTTCGATGATGTGTTCATCCATAGCAAGGCTGAACACGGCAAAACTGATGTAGATATTCACAAAGAACATCTACGTCAGGTGTTAGAGCTTATGCGCAAGCACAAGCTCTATGCGAACTTAAAGAAGTGCACCTTTGGTGCACCCGAGATACCCGTTCTTGGCTGCTTTGTAGGCAAGAATGGGGTACGCCCCGATCCAGAAAAGATCAGGGTGATCGTTGAATGGCCTCCGCCAACTAACGTCAAGGAACTTCGAAAGTTCCTCGGACTGGCGACATACTTGCACAAGTATTCGTGCAACTATGCCGGTCTGATCCGACCTCTTTCTCAATTATTGAAGAAAGATATCGATTGGCGCTGGAATACCCAGTGCCAAGATGCGTTTGATGCAGTCAAGCGTAGCTTGACTGAAGCTCCCGTGTTGGCAATCGCCGACAACGAGCGGCCGTTTCACGTCGTTTGCGACGCGAGCGATTTTGCTATCGGTTGCGCCTTGATGCAACGTGATCACGATGATCGTGATCGCGTGATTTATTACCAATCGCGTCAGCTGCGTCCAGCCGAACGCAACTATCCGGTGCACGACAAGGAACTCCTTGCCATGAAGTATGCACTGGCGAAGTTTAGGATCTATCTCTTAGGAGATAGACCCTTCGTGGTTTACACGGACCATGCGTCACTACGCACGGCCGTGAATTCGCCACACATCTCTCAAAGAATGGCACGTTGGCTGTCATTCTTTGCAGAATACAACTTCACGGTTGAGTATAAACCGGGAAAGCTGAACGTGGTAGCGGATGCGCTATCACGACGCCCCGATTACGAGACGAAACCGTCCGTAACCGAAGCAATCAGTGCAAACGCGATACGCTGCACCGATCTGTCTTCGCCGCTTGTGCGACAAATACGTCAAGCGTACAAGAACGACGAGGAAACTCGCCTACTGATCGATTACTTGAGTGATCAATCAGATCGGAAACGCAAGGAACTTCCTGAGTTCCTTCGCGCATGCGTGCATCGCTACCAATTGCACGATGGTCTGTTGCACTACAGCACAGACCAAGACGATGTAAACCGCATTGTCGTTCCAAACGACGATGATCTCAAACATCAACTTTTGTTTGAGTACCATGATGCACCGATTTCGGGGCATCAGGGTCGAGAGAAGACGTATGCTTCTCTCGCACGCGATTTCTACTGGCGTAACCAATACAAATGGGTACGTAAGTACGTTCGCGCTTGCGAGATTTGCCAGCGCGTCAAGCCCGCACAGTCAGCGCAGGCTCCCCTCCAATCTCTGCCGGTTCCGACAGAGTGTTGGAAGTCCATTTCTATGGATTTTATCTTTGGTCTTCCGGCTGATCACAGTCGGAAAACAGGCATTGTGGTCTTTGTAGACCGTTTCAGTAAGATGGTTCATCTTGCTGCAGTGTCAGCGAATGTCACCGCTGCGCAAACGGCGCGGATATTCGTTGACACGGTATTCCGTTACACGGAATGCCGGAGAACATAGTCTCGGATCGTGATCCAAGATTTACAGGGCGTTTCTGGCAAGAAACGTTCTCATTACTGGGCACGCAGTTGAAGATGTCAACCGCGGACCATCCGGAAACGGATGGGCAGACTGAGCGCGTTAACCGCGTTCTCGGCGACATGCTGCGTTCCTACGCACATGCCTTCGAGCAGTGGAGTGATTATTTACCACTCACTGAGTTTGCTATAAACAACTCGGTGCATGCTTCTACCAAGCACACACCGTTTTACGTGAATGCCTTACGGCATCCACGAACCCCGGCTTTACTTGGCGGTACGCCAAATCTAAGTGGGGGAGGGACCCGCTCAAATTCAAAGCGAGTCGAAGCACAAGCTGCAGCTGCAACTTGTGAAGAAAAACTAGAGTTTTCTACTGTTACCACAGAAGAAACAAAAGCAGTTTCAGAAACCGAAACCGCTTATGCGGAATATGTGTCGGCGGCAATGGCTGCTGACACTGAAAACAGCCCATCCACTGCCAACAAAGCAGTAGATGAATTCGTATTACAGCGTCAAGCTGTAATACGCTATGTGAAAGACGCGCTTGCTTCCGCTTTTGATAAGCAGAAGCAGAATGCAGACAAAAATGGACGAAAGAACACAAATTCTTTTGAAAAAGGTGAATTAGTTATGTTATCTACAACTAATCTACCTACACATGCAATAAGCAACTTCCCTACACGGAAGTTGCTCCCTAAATTCATTGGGCCCTTTAAGGTCCAAGGTGTTAAAGGGAATGCCTATACCTTAGACATTCCCGCGGCCATGCGCCTCCACCCAACGTTTTACGTTGGGAGACTCAAACCATACCGATCGTCTACGTCTTCGGACGAGACGCATCACCACGGCGAATGCCGTGCTTCTTCAAGTCTCCCAAGAGAGACTTGTAGTCGGCCTCCAACCGCTGGTGGGAAGCCAGAAGACCCTGGAGAGTTTCCACCTCCGACTTTAGACGGTCAACGTCAAGCATCAGAAGATCACTCTTCTTCTGCATCACAACTTGCGCATCGAGAATCTCACGAATCTCGTCCCGATGATAACGATACGTTTTCATCGAATGGCACATGTCCTCGCGTAAAGCGTCATACAGCTTCTCTAAGCTGCGGACCTGATGCCCATGCGCCGCAACGACAGCGCCGAGGGAATTATCAACCCCCGCCGCCCCTGATTGACAGTCAGGGGAACAAGCGCTACATTCTCGAGCGCTTGCTTTCGAAGCGCTCGGTTCCCTATAAGAAGGGGCAGCGTACCGAGTACTTGGTGCGTTGGTTGGGATATTCCCAAGAGTTTGACTCTTGGGAACCGATCGAGGTGTTGAGGGCGGATGCCCCTGACCTCCTGCGTGAGTTCGAGAAGGATACTTCTCCTCGAACTCAAAAGAAGCGTCAGCACTAAGTGTTGACGAGGGCGGCACGCCCACGTTAGGTGCTGATGCCTGCGAAGCTTCCGATGCCTTGAGAGCATCGACATAGCACTTAACTTCAGCGGGTACTGAGAAGCCTCGGTACCCTCTAAGCTCCTTTTCGGTCAGCCGAGGAGCTCCAGGGGGACAACACGGGCATTTCATGCTCGAAGGAACCCCACAAGAGAAACCCTCTTTAATACAAGTGAAATGGACATACTCCATTTTACCTGAAATCGAGTACTTTAAGAAGCGCTCGCGGTTTGCGTGAACCTTCTTCACGTACCTGTCGGGATCCTTGTTGTAATTCTCAACAAAGGCATTCCAACTCTGAGTAAGGGCGTCTTTGTCATCCTTACTATTTTTCGACCCTTTCCGGTTCGTATAGTGACGAGCCTGGTAGAAAAGGTCGATGAAGTACCGACGTCTAATCGTCAGTACTACGATCGAAACGACGATTGCGAAGGTCCTCGCAATCGTCAAGGGCATTAATGTCAAATAGTGGGTATTGACAGTCACGTTTCATATGCCCACCACTATCATAGGCAAGAGCCCATGCGGGGGTCCAAAACCCCACTTCGTACGGAACATAGCGTTCTACACGACTCAATGAATCGGAAGCAGTGTAAGCCGCTTCCGCACGATGTTTCTTGGTGGGTGGGGCACCACCTACCGTCTCAAAGCCGTCTTCGCTACGACCTGGCGAATGACGAGGTCCAGGAGGAGCCCTACGCTCCTCATACCACCGCTTCATCGAATTGTCGCTGTCGTAATCGACGGCGTCAGAAGCCACTTCGCCATCACTTAACGGCGAAGCGATTTTGGTGGTCTTAACCCCACTAGAGTAGCTGACAGGGACATCATCGTCCTTGCCCCCATACTCGGAGTCGGATGACTCCCCGAAGAGGTCGTTAAACTTCTTCTTTGACACCCGCCGTGCGGCAGGTGGAGATGCGGAAGACGCTGCATTCGCGACGTCTCCCCGCCCTCGCTTAGACACTGCTTCCACAGCGTCTGCCACGAGAGACAAGCGATCTTGCGAATTTGCCTTGCGCCTCGAAACTACGTTCGAAGCGTCGGCGTCCGACGACACTTCCGCATGCGATGCAGAAGTGATATCCGTTTTCGATGCATCGGCAGTGCTCGTACGAGCGCCGCTGCGTTTGCTGACCATCAGATTACTTCTGGTCAAGATGAGTTATAACTGAATATCGTTATGACCAACAAGTGCCACCACTCGATTGGCCAATATTACGATATATTATTGGCCAACCAGCTTGAGTGGGGGGTGATGTAATGGGGTACCATTACATAAGTGATATTTGAATAGAAATATCACAGTTCAATTTCAGTCGTAATACATGAAATTGTGAACATTGGATTATAAGTTGTCATAATCCACCTTTGAGAACAGATTCTGATATAATTGAATCTGACAAGTCATCTAATGATACAAATATCATTAGATCAGCTTTATACTACATGTTACTATGATTAGTCTAGGTCTAATTATACTAGTTAGCTCTTAACCACTCATAAATATATTCACTCTTAAACTTACCTTCTAGCACTCACACCTCACAGTATATATATATCATTATATATATATACTTAATCGATTATAATTAATATATTGATATTTTCTTAACTGGGTTTATTTAAAGTAAACTAAGTAGGACCAAATTACATTTGGTCCAACACAATTTGCACGCTTCCTCATTGCAAACTAACAGTGTAAGCCGCGTAACAGCAGCTCTGTTACAGGCAGGGTGTAGAAGTGTAGAGCGTGTGGTGAAGTGGATCGCCACAGTAAGCGTACCTGTCGACGGCACGGCAACGTTTCGTTTGTGATTCCGGCCAAACTTCAAAGGTTCTCTGTACCCCTACCCCGCTTTGAAAAATCTACCCAGCTTGAGGTGGGGATGAATACATCGCCTTAAGACGTTCGAGTCGAGACACATTCAGGCAGTTACAAACATGGCGACAACAATGGTGCCTTTGCTACTGATCTGGCCATGCAGGTAAACTGATTCCGAGTCGCTTTTTATGGTAAGGTTGCGTTTTGTTTGTACAGTTATTTCAAGCTTCATTTACTCCAGAGCGCAGATGACATAGACTAGGCGGCTCGACATAGGATAGCCCGTGTCCAATACCGACGCCGAGCCTCCAGTTGGGTGACTTGAGGGGTTTCCCACAAATGCTTCTATGTGCCGCGGACCCTCGAGTGCGCCAGGAGGAGCGTGGTAGCTTGGGCCGACCCCCCACCGTTGGCAGGTTTTCATCGAGTCTGCTGGTCTTTTGGGATAAAGGAAACTGAAGTCCCTGAACTTCCGTCCACCGTACTTCTTCTAGATAAGTTGTGAAGTCTTCACTTCATCACTGACTGATTTCGAAACAAGAAATAAAAATGGAGCGTCAAGCCCAATTACATTTAAAACACAGCTTGGTTACACAAACATCTAATGCACTGAGAAATGATAGAACAAAATCGCATTTGCGAGTACCAAACGAGCTTTCTAGTTAATTTCAAGCTCCTTAATCTCCGCGAAATGTCGTCGAGACTATGGGCTTGTTCCCCAATGGAGTGTAAATCACCACGCACACACCGTCGGCGCCGAAATAGCTAACACTCTATTGTCAGAGAGAGAACAAGACCTTGAAGGAAAGGATGAGTGCTTTGCACTATGGATAGGTTTAGAAAAAATGGAGAGTGATACAGCTCAGGAGGTGCAGTCACAATTGGAATAGTATAGTAGGACCGCAGGGCGGGGCGGGCGACCAGAATGGCGAGTAAGCGCAGGGCGCTAGACTCAAGGCTGGGCTCAAAGAAAACAATGGTGAGTCAGCACAGGGTGCTAGACTCGTGAATATGAAAAGCAAGGGAGATCCGACGCGGGTAGTGTTAGAACAGGTAGAAGAGCGACTACCCACTGTGGATCAGAACATCCATAAAGGTAAGATGCCAGTATATATATAGAGCCTAGCCTATGGGTGATGATGACATGTGACAGGGAGTACTAACTTCCAAAGTAGACGAGCAGGGCTCGAAGTTTAGTTCCAAATATCCCTTCATCGTCACACCCAGCCGAGTCCCCGGAGCTATTCTGGCCCCGACTGTTGTGGGTTGTCTTTCTTAATTAGATCTTGAATTAATACTATTTATAGGTACACAAAGTGGTACACCTGGTCCTACTTCAGGTACTACTGATCCTAATTTAGGTAAGTTATAACAAGTGTAATTCTGGCAGTACAGCCAAAATATGTAACAACATTTTACAATCACCGTAGGCCTAATCACTATAGGCCCCAGCCCTAGTGGGTGCGAAGGTTTGTTTGAGTGGGTGTTGAGCCCTGAATAGATTTCATGTACGTTTCTATCGCTTTACTATTATCTCTTTAGTTAGTACTACGATGCATATGCATTATGACGTCAATAAGACCAGATTGTCACATTTGGTATTGTCCAGCGCACACAATTTATATAAGTCTCACATCATGTCCTTGTACAATAGCTGTACCTTCTCCGACTTTTTTAACCTTTTCAACAGTACTAGTAGCCGACGTTGAAAGCATCTCTTTAACTGCAGTTCGTATTTAACAGCATTTTCCATCTGAGCCGGCTGTTTTTTATCTTTCCGTCTCTCTCAGTGCTTTCTCCCTCCCAGTCCCAAAGTACCTAAAAGGAAAGAAGTCTTTGTTTTTTCTTTCCGTATTTGTTCCTTGCCAACGGCTCGGGGGTCCCCAGTGCGTTATGCTGGACACACACTCATCCATGCACTCAAAGAATTCTCACCGTACCTCAAGTATCGATGAACATGACAATACACCGAGCGCCTCGTCGTCGTATTTTATTGAAGGACCCTGGGAACAGCGAAATCGACGATTTCAGAATGTGTTACTTCACGTGTGCAGTTTTATT
>MIQA02019280.1:0-13684 GCA_001887855.2 Sclerospora graminicola
ACATGGTAGACAGTGGTCACCATGAAGAGAAGGCCTTGTGCACGAGTGATGATCACCGTGTCACATATCGGACAAATACGTCTGACCTAGCAGCTGTGTCCGTCGAGACGATCAACGTCCTGACGCAGACAGAGACCGGATTAGCTACCCAGTGTCTCACACTTGACAACCCTCCGAACTTAAGTTCAGGGTTGATGGCCCTTCCAGCGTTGAGTTGGAAGAAGTTCGTAAAGAACTTGCGAAATGATCAGATCGAACGGATCTGTGTCATTGTCGCATCTGACGAGGTTGTGGATATTCGAGAGCGAATATCCACTTTACAATTGGAAGCCAGCGGGAACGAACTCGTTCCCAATGGGAAGAACACTGAGAACGAACTCGTTCCCAGTGATCAGACCAAAGTCCAGCGCTTTGAAGCGCAGAGCTAGGAGTCGCTTAAAGCGACTTCCCCGTATTACGAAGTACTTTGGGAATACGCTGACGTATTCCCAGAAGAATTACCTTGCGAGCTTCCCAAGGATAAGGGAACGAGACACGAAATCGATCTCGTCCCCGGTACGAAGTACTGTGTCACGCGGCAATGGCCATTTCCGCGCGATCAAGTAAAAGCAATCGGTGAGTTCTTCGAAACTCGTCGTAAGGCAGGGCATGTGCGAGAGTCTACCTCTCCGCACTCCAGCCCCACCTTTTGCGTTAAGAAGTCCACTGGTGGGTGGAGAACCGTTCACGCTTTCATCAAGCTGAACGCAGCAACGGTACCGGCGCAAACGCCGATACCGAGAAAAGACGTCATCATAGATGGCATGAGCGGGAGCACCGTTTTCAGTGCTCTCGACTTAAGGGATGGTTTCTACCAAATCCTTATGCGTGAGAAAGATATCCCTCTCACGGCTGTAAGCACTCCAAGCGGTATGCTTTGGGAGTGGCTTGTGATGCCACAGGGGCTTCGAAATGCCCCTGCTACCTTCAACAGATGCGTCACACATCTATTGCGCCCGGTGCGAGAGTTCGCGCCGAGTTACTTCGATGATGTGTTCATCCATAGCAAGGCTGAACATGGTAAAACTGATGTAGATATTCATAAAGAACATCTACGTCAGGTGTTAGAGCTTATGCGCAAGCACAAGCTCTATGCGAACTTAAGGAAGTGCACCTTTGGTGCACCCGAGATACCCGTTCTTGGCTGCTTTGTAGGCAAGAATGGGGTACGCCCCGATCCAGAAAAGATCAGGGTGATCGTTGAATGGCCTCCGCCAAATAACGTCAAGGAACTTCGAAAGTTCCTCGGACTGGCGACATACTTGCACAAGTATTCGTGCAACTATGCCGGTCTGATCCGACCTCTTTCTCAATTATTGAAGAAAGATATCGATTGGCGCTGGAATACCCAGTGCCAAGATGCGTTTGATGCAGTCAAGCGTAGCTTGACTGAGGCTCCCGTGCTGGCAATCGCCGACAACGAGCGACCGTTTCACGTCGTTTGCGACGCGAGCGATTTCGCTATCGGTTGCGCCTTGATGCAACGTGATCACGATGATCGTGATCGCGTGATTTATTACCAATCGCGTCAGCTGCGTCCAGCCGAACGCAACTATCCAGTGCATGACAAGGAACTCCTTGCCATGAAGTATGCACTGGCGAAGTTTAGGATCTATCTCTTAGGAGATAGACCCTTCGTGGTTTACACGGACCATGCGTCACTACGCACGGCCGTGAATTCGCCGCACATCTCTCAAAAAATGGCACGTTGGCTGTCATTCTTTGCAGAATACAACTTCACGGTTGAGTATAAACCGGGAAAGCTGAACGTGGTAGCGGATGCGCTATCACGACGCCCCGATTACGAGACGAAACCGTCCGTAACCGAAGCAACCAGTGCAAACGCGATACGTTGCACCGATCTGTCTTCGCCGCTGGTGCAACAAATGCGTCAAGCGTACGAGAACGACGAGGAAACTCGCCTACTGATCGATTACTTGAGTGATCAATCAGATCGGAAGCGCAAGGAACTTCCTGAGTTCCTTCGCGCATGCGTGCATCGTTATCAATTGCACGATGGTCTGTTGCTTTACAGCACAGACCAAGATGATGTTAACCGCATTGTCGTTCCAAACGACGATGATCTCAAACATCAACTTTTGTTTGAGTACCATGATGCACCGATTTCGGGGCATCAAGGCCGAGAGAAGACGTATGCTTCTCTCGCACGCGATTTCTACTGGCGTAACCAATATAAATGGGTACGTAAATACGTCCGCGCTTGCGCGATATGCCAGCGCGTCAAGCCCGCACAGTCCGCGCAGGCTCCCCTCCAATCTCTGCCAGTTCCGACAGAGTGTTGGAAGTCCATTTCTATGGATTTTATCTTTGGTCTTCCGGCTGATCACAGTCGGAAAACAGGCATTGTGGTCTTTGTAGACCGTCTCAGTAAGATGGTTCATCTTGCTGCAGTGTCAGCGAATGTCACCGCTGCGCAAACGGCGCGGATATTCGTTGACACGGTATTCCGTTTACACGGAATGCCAGAGAACATAGTCTCGGATCGTGATCCAAGATTTACAGGGCGTTTCTGGCAAGAAACGTTCTCATTACTGGGCACGCAGTTGAAGATGTCAACCGCGGACCATCCAGAAACGGATGGGCAGACTGAGCGCGTTAACCGCGTTCTCGGCGACATGCTGCGTTCTTACGCACATGCCTTCGAGCAGTGGAGTGATTACTTACCACTCACTGAGTTTGCTATAAACAACTCGGTGCATGCTTCTACCAAGCACACACCGTTTTACGTGAAAGCCTTACGCATCCACGAACCCCGGCTTTACTTGGCGGTACGCCAAATTTAAGTGGGGGAGGGACCCGCTCAAATTCTAAGCGAGTCGATGCACAAGCTGCAGCTGCAACTTGTGAAGAAAAACTAGAGTTTTCTACTGTTACCACAGAAGAAACAAAAGCAATTTCGGAAACCGAAACCGCTTATGCGGAATACGTGTCGGCGGCAATGGCTGCTGACACTGAAAACAGCCCATCCACTGCCAACAAAGCAGTAGATGAATTCGTATTACAGCGTCAAGCTGTAATACGCTATGTGAAAGACGCGCTTGCTTCCGCTTTTGATAAGCAGAAGCAGAATGCAGACAAAAATGGACGGAAGAACACAAAATCTTTTGAAAAAGGTGAATTAGTTATGTTATCTACAACTAATCTACCTACACATGCAATAAGCAACTTCCCTACACGGAAGTTGCTCCCTAAATTTATTGGGCCCTTTAAGGTCCAAGGGGTTAAAGGGAATGCCTATACCTTAGACATTCCCGCGGCCATGCGCCTCCACCCAACGTTTTACGTTGGGAGACTCAAACCATACCGATCGTCTACGTCTTCGGACGAGACGCATCGCCACGGCAAATGCCGTGCTTCTTCAAGTCTCCCAAGAGAGACTTGTAGTCGGCCTCCAACCGCTGGTGGGAAGCCTGGAGAGCTTGGAGAGTTTCCACCTCCGACTTCAGACGATCAACGTCAAGCATCAGAAGATCACTCTTCTTCTGCAGCACAACCTGCGCATCGAGAATCTCACGAATCTCGTCCCGATGATAACGATACGTTTTCATCAAATGGCACATGTCCTCCCTCAAGGAGTCACAGCGCTTCTCAAGGATGCGGACCTGATGGCCATGCGCCGCAACGACAGCGCCGAGGGAACTATCAACCCCCGCCGCCCCTGATTGACAGTCAGGGGAACAAGCGCTACATTCTCGAGCGCTTGCTTTCGAAGCGCTCGGTTCCCTATAAGAAGGGGTAGCGTACCGAGTACTTGGTGCGTTGGTTGGGATATTCCCAAGAGTTTGACTCTTGGGAACCGATCGAGGTGTTGAGGGCGGATGCCCCTGACCTCATGCGTGAGTTCGAGAAGGATACTTCTCCTCGAACTCAAAAGAAGCGTCAGCACTAAGTGTTGACGAGGGCGGCACGCCCACGTTAGGTGCTGATGCCTGCGAAGCTTCCGATGCCTTGAGAGCATCGACATAGCGCTTAACTTCAGCGGGTACTGAGAAGCCTCGGTACCCTCTAAGATCCTTTTCGGTCAGACGAGGAGCTCCAGGGGGACAACACGGGCATTTCATGCTCGAAGGAACCCCACAAGAGAAACCCTCTTTAATACAAGTGAAATGGACATACTCCATTTAACCTGAAATCGAGTACTTTAAGAAGCGCTCGCGGTTTGCGTGAACCTTCTTCACGTACCTGTCGGGATCTTTGTTGTAATTCTCAACAAAGGCATTCCAACTTTGAGTAAGGGCGTCTTTGTCATCCTTACTATTTTTCGACCCTTTCCGGTTCGTATAGTGACGAGCCTGGTAGAAAAGGTCGATGAAGTACCGACGTCTATCGTCCGTACTACGATCGAAACGACGATTGCGAAGATCCTCGCAATCGTCAAGGGCATTAATGTCAAATAGTGGGTATTGACAGTCACGTTTCATATGCCCACCACTATCATAGGCAAGAGCCCATGCAGGGGTCCAAAACCCCACTTCGTACGGAACATAGCGTTCTACACGACTTAATGAATCGGAAGCAGTGTAAGCCGCTTCCGCACGATGTTTCTTGGTGGGTGGGGCACCACCTACCGTCTCAAAGCCGTCTTCGCTACGACCTGGCGAATGACGAGGTCCAGGAGGAGCCCTACGCTCCTCATGCCACCGCCTCATCGAATTATCGCTGTCGTAATCGACAGCGTCAGAAGCCACTTCGCCATCACTTAACGGTGAAGCGATCCTGGTGGTCTTAACCCCACTAGAGTAGCTGACAGGGACATTATCGTCCTTGCCCCCATACTCGGAGTCGGATGACGCCCCGAAGAGGTCGTTAAACTTCTTCTTTGACACCCGCCTTGCGGCAGGTGGAGATGCGGAAGACGCTGCATTCGCGACGTCTCCCCGCCCTCGCCTAGACACTGCTTCCACAGCGTCTGCCACGAGAGACAAGCGATCTTGTGAATTTGCCTTGCGCCTCGAAACTACGTTCGAAGCGTCGGCATCCAACGACACTTCCGCATGCGATGCAGAAGTGATATCCGTTTTCGATGCATCGGCAGTGCTCGTATGAGCGCCGCTGCGTTTGCTGACCATCAGATTACTTCTGGTCAAGATGAGTTATAACTGAATATCGTTATGACCAACAAGTGCCACCACTCGATTGGCCAATATTATGATATATTATTGGCCAACCAGCTTGAGTGGGGGGTGATGTAATGGGGTACCATTACATAAGTGATATTTGAATAGAAATATCACAGTTCAATTTCAGTCGTAATACATGAAATTGTGAACATCGGATTATAAGTTGTCATAATCCACCTTTGAGAACAGATTCTGATATAATTGAATCTGACAAGTCATCTAATGATAAAAATATCATTAGATCAGTTTTATACTACATGTTACTATGATTAATCTAGGTCTAATTATACTAGTTAGCTCTTAACCACTCATAAATATATTCACTCTTAAACTTACCTTCTAGCACTCACGTCCCTAAGTATATATATATATCATTATATATATATACTAAACCGATAATAATTAATATATTGATTATTTCCTTATCTGAGTTTATTTAAAGTAAACTAAGTAGGACCAAATTACATTTGGTCCAACACAATTTGCACGCTTCCTCATTGCAAACTAACAGTGTAAGCCGCGTAACAGCAGCTCTGTTACAACCATCGCCCGGCGACAAGTGAAAGGGTCGAAGAAGAGCAAGACTCGCGTGACCGTCGCTCTAGCGTGCAATGCAGATGGCTCGGACAAACGCGAGCCGTTCATCATTGGACACGCGAAGAAGCCTCGGTGTTTTGAGAAGAAGACTGGCAATTAGCCGGGGTTCTACTACCGGAGCAACCTCAAATCATGGATGACCGGCGTTCTGTTTCAAGAGTGCCTGCGTGAGCTCGACGACGACATGTGCGATCAGCGGCGCAAGAGTCGTGCTCCTCCTCGACAATGCATCAGCGCACACAGTAAATGACATTGAGGTGCAGAGCGGGACCGTTGTGCTTCTTCCCCCCAATTCGACATCGAAGCTGCAGCCAATGGATGCGGGGATCATCGCGTCATTTAAGCGTCGATACCGGCATCGACAGCTCCAGCACGCATTGGATCTGAAGGAACAAGGATGTCAAGACAACGCCTACATTGTTGACCAGCTCACAGCGATGAACCCTGCTGGCTAGAGGTTTCGAGCGAGGCCGTTTTGAATTGTTTTCGGCACACCGGGCTCGTAGTCAGTCGTACAACCACTCGCAGATCGCGGATCGACGCCGACGAGCTGCTGAACATCAGTCCACTGGCACAGATGCATCAGCTGTGCACCCGCGACCCGATGGACCTGGACGACTTCATTTGCTGTGCGGACGAGGTCAACACGGAGATGGAAGCATTTACTGCTGCAGACCTGCTGAGTGAAGATGTGGACGTCGCGTTCCTGTTAACAGCACAAGACAGCAGCGATGAAACTGCAGAGTCTGGCGCCACGAGTGAATGCGTCTCCAGCGCGCATCCAGAGATCAGCACTGAAGGGGACGCTGTACGAGCTGTAATTTTATGCTAGGTGACCATCCAGGTTGTTTAGAGAGACGTGCGATGGGAGATATGCGAGCGCTACAGCAGCGGCTACGTGAAGAGCTTCAAGTAGAGAAGGAAAATGCTCTCACTCAGACGCTGATTCGCTGTTACTTTTCAGCTGCGCCAACGATGCAATAGCAACATAACGACAAGCAAAATCGATAGTGAAAGCAGTTGAAAACCTCCGTTTTTAACGCAGCCACAATTTTCATTTACGATTTCGACCACTTTCCAAAAATGACATTATTCTGACTGCACGAAGGCGGGATTTGAACCCAGATTAGTTACGTAGAAGGGTCGGGCCCACACCACTGAGCCGGATTCCGGGCCTCAAAATATCCGAAATGGACGAGATTCTTAAGCAGCAAGTATCATCCTTACCTATCATCAAGTTTGCTACATACGTTCATATAGGAACGGAGTCGGTGGATCGGCATCCAATCATATATACAAGGGTATCAAGTTTATCAGGGAACAAATTAGTCAGGTTTATCTGTATTAGATACTGAATACATACTACCAGGTGTGAATTTACCCCCTAAGCAATGAGTCGCTCCGCCACGTGTCGCGGTCATTCGGAGCACAGGGTAAACTAGGCCCCTGTAGCTCAGCTTAGTTCCCGGTTAAGACGTGCATAGACGCTTTTTGGCTTACCAGAAGTCCCCCGACAAGATTTGTTTAGGTTTCCAATTCTCACCCCCTCATGCGCACGTGTTTTGAACAGTTTTTATTAATTGGAAAAGTTTCGTGGAGATAACGCTTGTGGTTCACTGTGGAAGATCATGGTTTTATGGTGGTTTTCGTGGTTTCTCGTTATCTCTCGTTTTATTGGCTGGCCTGATCGGACGAACTTTCCCGATCAGCGCCTTTGGATACATTAACTAAGTATCAACACGAACGCGTTCTCCGGTGAAGATTCCCACCCGAGAACACCCCCGTCTCGAGAATGTCATATCTCCGACCTGATTTGTATCATCCTTCTCATCTAGATTCCACCTGAGTGAGTGTAACCACCGAAGATCAATGGGTACACAAGGTGAGATGAAGCTAAATATGGATTCTATCGTACATGACGTCCGGTCACAAGACCGGGTGGATCGGATCCGTTATCAAAGTGATGATTCATCCGATCCGGAAGCCGATCAGGATCAACGGAGCACTCCCTCTGATAGTTGGTCGTCCGGGCTAGTGGGTATCCGAATTCCATCTAAAACCTCCGTTCTGGATTTGTTTCGAAATGCTTGTTCTGGTTTCTTCGGTTTTCTTGTCGACAATACTTCTGCGTATGCCCATCCATACCACAACCACAACACGTCCTTTTCTTCTTCTTTTCATCCACGAAATTTACAATAGTTCTTGATTGTTTTTTCATCTTTGCCACGTCGCCTTCTAACTCTTGCGCCCATGCAACGAGTTCCTGTGCGTGTAGTATATAATCAATACGCTGCGGGTTGTAGCGTATCATCAGCCCCATTTTCAATCCAAGCGCTGCATATTTAACAATATTTTCCACAATCATACGTTCGTGAGATCCACTCTCGCGCGCTAAAGCCACTAAGTATAAGAAATGCTGGGTCCATGACCTCCGAACATCTTTTTCTGTGCAAATTACGTCGCATTCTGCTGCTTAAGAACCGTTAACCACAGGTCGTGTCGGAGTTTATCAAGTTTTGCGTGCCTTTGCGTTAAGCACTCCGAATCGGTTTGAAAAGGGTTTTCGGGTTCACGGGTTTTACGCTTTCCCATCCAATACTCGAAAAAGACTACCGCAACTTAGTAGCAACGGGTGTGGATCTAAGTTGCGGTAGTTATTGTGTAATGTTTACCTTGAGTGCGTGATATAATTGATCCAATACGAAATACAATTCTTGAGATAATTGCCACCAAGTCATGATATTTGCCTGAAAATAACTTGCCGCTACGCCCTCCAGATGTTCACTCAATTTGTTTACCTTGAGGCGTTCTGCCCATTCGAAACCGGATGATAGCTGTTCAACTTCGACTGCCTCGATGAACAGGTAGGCCCACTGCCTAAATCCTGCTTCTAGTCCGGGATAAATCTCCTCTTCCGTAAATTTTTTATCGTCAACTTAGGAATTTTCATGTTTCCATTCCAACGCACGTAGTTTCCGGCGCGTCTATCTTGGTTATCAAACATTCTGCCCGCTCGCTGATCATTCCTTTCTGGTGTCTGCCACTGCGCACCACGTTCAATACTGTTTCCACCCAAATCATCCATCGTCACCCTTTTACCGAAAGGGCCGTTATTTTTACCGCTTCTTTAAAATGCTGTGTTTGTCGGAGGCTTTATTCGATTTGGGCGATATAATGGAGGCATAGTCTTGTGACTTTTCTTCCTCCATTGCTTCAATCTTACTCTCCAACCGCTAAATATATTCCATTATGGCGACCACAGCTACTCTTTCTTCAACCATCGTTCACTTGGATAACCTCGTAACCACGAAAACAAACGAAAGCGAATAAATCAATGTCTCCCTTTGGCAGAGGGGACTTCCCCGAGATTCGTACTTTAAACATTTTTTTTGTAAACTTCGAAAAACTTAAAAATCCAGTCCTAATACCCGCAACCTCGGGCTCATAACATGTAGGAAAGTGTAGTGTACTATGTAGATATCCTTAACTCCACACGTAGCAAGCAGATACCGATTAGGTATCCAAGCGCTTTCTCGGAGCGAAGTGTGCTCCCTATCGGTTAGTATAGAGCCCGTCTATCAGATAAATGTGTAGGTGCTACTCAGTTACCTCGCGTGTCAGCACGAGGTTCGAGGGAGTCGCTCAGGAGGTAAGTACTCGATGTTCTGTTTACTCGACAAAAATGGAAGTATATATTATGTAAAAGTTTAGTGTAATTTCGGCTAATATAATACTTAACTAAAATTCACAATATGCAAGACACCACGATAATCTCGTTAGCAAGAATTTAATGTCAGTTTTCATCACAGATCACATCATCTCAAATTCCAACATATATTGGATGCATCCCATGGATATC
The DNA here is from genome assembly GCA_001887855.2 of Sclerospora graminicola. Lineage (NCBI taxonomy): Eukaryota > Oomycota > Peronosporomycetes > Peronosporales > Peronosporaceae > Sclerospora > Sclerospora graminicola. The sequence continues at coordinate 9,637 of MIQA02019280.1, forward strand.
CATGTAACCCGGATTCGCTTTGAACACTACAGTATTCATGCTGTCATTGATTTCGGAATCCAACCTATTACTAATTGCTCCAACAAAACAATCCCAGTAAAACCTATCCTGACGCTGCACAATATGCACTGTGAAACCAGACGAGCCTTGTACCGCTCGTTCCACAACTTGTCACCAATTTAAATTTCTATACTCCTTTGGTGACCAGACCAACGCTAACCCCCGATATAAGGACCGATGGGGGTCCATGGCGAGCATAATATAATCGCCAAAAGCCACCGAACCGATTTTGTTCTGGTATGTCATATCTGTCTATTCCCCATACTTTCCAACTGGAACGTGGTATCGCCTACTCTCCGATTTTGCAATTGTAAAATAGTCACGTCTGGAAGCCGAGGGAATTTCTGTCGCGTCAGCGGTAATAAAGAAACTTCAAGTATCCACGTATTCTTGGACCACTGAAAGGTACCCCAAAAGGCCTGGATAGCTTCTGGCATCTCCCCTTACCACTTGTCTTTGGCTATTGGGTGAACCGTTATAATATTACCTAGTTGCACTCCTTTCGCAGGATATTCCTCCTGCAACAAATGCTGCGCAATTAAATCCGGCAAGGAGGTGTAGAGACGAACCGTCGAACTGTTACTTTCACATCTACCGACAGCCCAAGCGCTTGTTGCATTACCAAATAAGTTAGTTCTTCAGGATGCCGCCTTACTGGGGACGGAACGCTAGAGGGGTGTAGTCTTGGCGATATAAAATCACACAGATTCTTCATCCCACTATACTCACACCATGCCAGTCTCGCTGATGAAGCGCCCAACAGGTTGCTTCTTTCACCATGAGAGTGTGGATGGCCACTGAGATAGAAATCAAACCTAATCCCCCCGCTTTCTTTGTATAAACTAGAGTAAAGGAGAGATCTCATGCCGCCCTTGCGCCGTGTCCGAATAACACTCCCGATTAAACCTCTTTTGAATATCTATGAGCATTTTTAGGACCGACGGCGATGGTGGAAACACATTCGCTGTAAAAGTATAGCCGGAATCACCACTGCGTTGAAAACTTAGACACGTTCTAGAACAGAAATTTTACAATGTACTGCCGTGATTAAGCGGCGGTTAATCGCCCGAATTCTGACTGCCCAGTTCTTGGGTGCTAACGGTCTCACACCCACTTGATGATCGAGGTACCTGGTCGTCTCCTTGTTACCTAATACTGGTATTCCAAACCAAGTTTTACATTCTCCAGATGGTGTTACAAATATATATTGACATTTGGATGGATGCACAAACAATGGAGATAATGTTCCAAAAACCGTAACCAGCTCCAGAGCATGTCCCACTTGCTCAGACTTTACGAAAAAAAATGTTGAGTCATCAACAAAAGCCGAGAACTTGTGTTCCGGCGTAGAACCATTTTCCGAGACACATATACCTCGAAATTAATCGTTCTGAAGTAGTGCCAGAGCGAGTGGCTCTACTGCAAGACTGAACAAAAGTAGCACCAAGGGAGATCCTTGGCGTATACCAGAGACCACCTGCATTGGTTTCAATAACTCATTATTCACTAAAAACCTTGCAGTTGTATTGTTGAATCAAACTGATAAACGATGAACCAAATCCAAATTTCTCAAAGACAACCATAACATGCCTTCGGTCTACAGTGTTGTATGTTTTAGCGAAATCAAGCAACAGAATTCCACCGCAGTGTGCCAGAAACGAGTGATGGGTTGTGGTTTTTCGCAATAATGCGAGCATCACCATGGTAAATTTATCCATTTTTCTCCCGAAGACAAACCCCTGTTGAGTATCCGCGATCAGTCTACCCAAAACGTTTTGTAATCTTATGGAGATTACTTTTGTAAGCACCTTATAACTTGTCTGCAAGACCGAAATAGGTCAGTAGTCCATGATATTATTGGAATCCCATTCTTACCTAATGATATGATAATCGCTTCTGAAAAGGAACCGGTATTTCCCCTCCACGCATAATATCATTGACTGTCTGAAGTAGTGCCGTAGTAAGTTCTTTTTTAAAATCCTTAAAAAAATCATTATTCAGACCATTCGATCCCCTGCCTTTCTCTGATCAATCCCCTTAATTGCTATGTGTAATTCCTCCTCTGAGATATCCATCATAAATCCCAAATTTTTCGCATCCGTTTCTTTTCAGGTTTGCAGAACTTTCATGAAGGCTTTAAGAGCAGATTAAATTGATTCGTCTGGTACGGCTCGGTGAATAGTCCCTAATATAACGTTTGTTTTTCATTTCATCAACTTTTCTAATGGAAGTATTGCAAGTTGATTAGCCAGCTTACGATTGTCCAATGTAGCCAAAATTGAAGCGTCCCCAGAGCCGAGAGCCAAACGTCGCCATGGGAGCAAATCGAAAAAAAAACTAAAAGGTCTACCCTGCCAATGCCAAAGCATCGGCTTCCAACTAGCGAGATAAATTAGGACCACGGGCGACTCGGACAGCGCTGGATATGAGGAACGACGGAGCAGATTAATCCTGGTTCAGATGAGGAAACCCCGGGCAAGATCAATGATGGCAAATATGAATCTACGAAAGGGAAGTGGTAACCAACCTGAGCCGGACCGGCGCCGTGGAAAGTGTGTTCATTGTGGTTTAACAGAACATAACGACTGGGACTGCTGGAAGCGGATGACTTGTGGAAAGTTTGTTAAAAAGGACACCCAACCGACCACAGTTTTTTTCGTATGCAAGGCGTGTCGATTAATTCACAAAGTCTGTCTAGGTTTGATTGAAAAAAATCAAATAGATGAGAAAGTAGTATGTGCCGACCAAGCACGCCGGTATGCATCCGCCCGATGTCGAGAAGATGTTAGACTAGATCGCTCGCCAGGTTGGAATCTGGTTCGAGCAAAGTGGTATATGTTTAACATTTATTTATATGTCGGTAACAAAAGGAAGGTTAATTGATAACCGGCAATAAATGTTACGTTTCAAATTGCGCGAATCGGTGTCCGTTCGATAGTATTCGAGTGGATGAATATTCCATAATGAAGGTTTTTATGGAACTTGATCTCCTTAATGTTGAATCTTGCGAATATTGGTAGTACGACTCTCCCTACAAGTGGTTTAAACAAGTGAAAAATTAAAAAAAAACAGACCACTATGATATTTGACTCTGGGACAGAGGCCTCAAGTATTGACTCCGTCTTTGCTCTTACGATCGGTTGCCACATAGATAATACTCAGAGATTAGAACGTGTCGGGAATCTCCTACATGACGGAAGACCGATCATACGCGTGATATCACCCTTTCTAGTTCTTTGGCCTACTATTTCAATGCTTGGATCAAATGACTAGCAGGCCAGGGTGCTATATTGGGGTGGACGTATGCACACGCTGGTATATGCTTCGAACTGTCTTATGTGACCCTTACCTTACTGGACTGTAGTGAAGCAGTTCCAAAACAAAACTCAAATGCTGGATCTGTTATAAAACCCGACCGTGACGATTCCTGATTGTTTACCAGAGTAGCTGCCTGAGTCAGTCTGTGGATCATAGATGGCAGCCCCCATCGATGCCTGGAAAGGACCCCAGGAGAGTCAGCTCACATACATGGATGATATCAAGATGATTGCGAGTATTTCAAGCCTGGGGGTGACTAAGATCAGCTTAATTGGGTGTGATGGACGTTGACTGAGGTCCACAAGTTGCCCCAAGGCAGGCACAAGTGTCCTGTCTTCTCACTGGTGCAGTTAGCGAAGCGGTTGGTTAAGATTCGGACGAGATGTTTCTTTGTTGCCGGGTAGGGATGGGTCGTTGCAGCAGTCATGGGCGAGGCATAATTAGACAATCACGTGATGAAAACGAAGGTATTGATGATGTACGTAGGTCTTAACATTTGGTGTAGGGTACACTAAGGTTTTTACCTGATTCTAGGGATAAAATCAGTATACGTTTCTCTTTCTAAGACACAAATCGCTATAGGCTTACACAAGAGGGCTTAAAGATGATAGACTCATTCGTTGTTATTGGTTTGGCCGAATTAGGTCACCGAAGGCCCACCGGAAGTTCC
>MIQA02019281.1:0-11738 GCA_001887855.2 Sclerospora graminicola
CTACTGGCGTAACCAGTAGAAATGGGTACGTAAGTACGTCCGCGCTTGCGAGATTTGCCAGCGCGTCAAGCCCGCACAGTCCGCGCAGGCTCCCCTCCAATCTCTGCCGGTTCCGACAGAGTGTTGGAAGTCCATTTCTATGGATTTTATCTTTGGTCTTCCGGCTGATCACAGTCGGAAAACAGGCATTGTGGTCTTTGTAGACCGTTTCAGTAATATGGTTCATCTTGCTGCAGTGTCAGCGAATGTCACCGCTGCGCAAACGGCGCGGATATTCGTTGACACGGTATTCCGTTTACACGGAATGCCGGAGAACATAGTCTCGGATCGTGATCCAAGATTTACAGGGCGTTTCTGGCAAGAAACGTTCTCATTACTGGGCACGCAGTTGAAGATGTCAACCGCGGACCATCCGGAAACGGATGGGCAGACTGAGCTCGTTAACCGCGTTCTCGGCGACATGCTGCGTTCTTACGCACATGCCTTCGAGCAGTGGAGTGATTATTTACCACTCACTGAGTTTGCTATAAACAACTCGGTGCATGCTTCAACCAAGCACACACCGTTTTACGTGAATGCCTTACGGCATCCACGAACCCCGGCTTTACTTGGCGGTACGCCAAATCTAAGTGGGGGAGGGACCCGCTCAAATTCTAAGCGAGTCGATGCACAAGCTGCAGCTGCAACTTGTGAAGAAAAACGAGAGTTTTCTACTGTTACCACAGAAGAAACAAAAGCAATTTCGGAAACCGAAACCGCTTATGCGGAATATGTGTCGGCGGCAATGGCTGCTGACACTGAAAACAGCCCATCCACTGCCAACAAAGCAGTAGATGAATTCGTATTACAGCGTCAAGCTGTAATACGCTATGTGAAAGACGCGCTTGCTTCCGCTTTTGATAAGCAGAAGCAGAATGCAGACAAAAATGGACGGAAGAACACAAATTCTTTTGAAAAAGGTGAATTAGTTATGTTATCTACAACTAATCTACCTACACATGCAATAAGCAACTTCCCTACACGGAAGTTGCTCCCTAAATTCATTGGGCCCTTTAAGGTCCAAGGTGTTAAAGGGAATGCCTATACCTTAGACATTCCCGCGGCCATGCGCCTCCACCCAACGTTTTACGTTGGGAGACTCAAACCATACCGATCGTCTACGTCTTCGGACGAGACGCATCGCCACGGCGAATGCCGTGCTTCTTCAAGTCTCCCAAGAGAGACTTGTAGTCGGTTTCCAACCGCTGGTGGGAAGCCTGGAGAGCTTGGAGAGTTTCCACCTCCGACTTCAGACGATCAACGTCAAGCATCAGAAGATCACTCTTCTTCTGCAGCACAACCTGCGCATCGAGAATCTCACGAATCTCGTCCCGATGATAACGATACGTTTTCATCAAATGGCACATGTCCTCCCTCAAGGAGTCACAGCGCTTCTCAAGGATGCGGACCTGATGGCCATGCGCCGCAACGACAGCGCCGAGGGAACTATCAACCCCGCCGCCCCTGATTGACAGTCAGGGGAACAAGCGCTACATTCTCGAGCGCTTGCTTTCGAAGCGCTCGGTTCCCTATAAGAAGGGGCAGCGTACCGAGTACTTGGTGCGTTGGTTGGGATATTCCCAAGAGTTTGACTCTTGGGAACCGATCGAGGTGTTGAGGGCGGATGCCCCTGACCTCCTGCGTGAGTTCGAGAAGGATACTTCTCCTCGAACTCAAAAGAAGCGTCAACACTAAGTGTTGATGAGGGCGGCACGCCCACGTTAGGTGCTGATGCCTGCGAAGCTTCCGATGCCTTGAGAGCATCGACATAGCACTTAACTTCAGCGGGTACTGAGAAGCCTCGGTACCCTCTAAGCTCCTTTTCGGTCAGCCGAGGAGCTCCAGGGGGACAACACGGGCATTTCATGCTCGAAGGAACCCCACAAGAGAAACCCTCTTTAATGCAAGTGAAATGGACATACTCCATTTTACCTGTTACCGAGTACTTTAAAAAGCGCTCGCGGTTTGCGTGAACCTTCTTCACGTACCTGTCGGGATCCTTGTTGTAATTCTCAACAAAGGCATTCCAACTCTGAGTAAGGGCGTCTTTATCATCCTTACTATTTTTCGACCCTTTCCGGTTCGTATAGTGACGAGCCTGGTAGAAAAGGTCGATGAAGTACCGACGTCTATCGTCAGTACTGCGATCGAAACGACGATTGCGAAGGTCCTCGCAATCGTCAAGGGCATTAATGTCAAAAAGTGGGTATTGACAGTCACGTTTCATATGCCCACCACTATCATAGGCAAGAGCCCATGCGGGGGTCCAAAACCCCACTTCGTACGGAACATAACGTTCTACACGACACAATGAATCGGAAGCAGTGTAAGCCGCTTCCGCACGATGTTTCTTGGTGGGTGGGGCGCCACCTACCGTCTCAAAGTCGTCTTCGCTACGACCTGGCGAATGACGAGGTCCAGGAGGAGCCCTACGCTCCTCATGCCACCGCCTCATCGAATTATCGCTGTTGTAATCGACGGCGTCAGAAGCCACTTCGCCATCACTTAACGGCGAAGCGATCCTGGTGGTCTTAACCCCACTAGAGTAGCTGACAGGGACATTATCGTCCTTGCCCCCATACTCGGAGTCGGATGACTCCCCGAAGAGGTCGTTAAACTTCTTCTTTGACACCCGCCTTGCGGCAGGTGGAGATGCGGAAGACGCTGCATTCGCGACGTCTCCCCGCCCTCGCTTAGACACTGCTTCCACAGCGTCTGCCACGAGAGACAAGCGATCTTGTGAATTTGCCTTGCGCCTCGAAACTACGTTCGAAGCGTCGGCATCTGACGACACTTCCGCATGCGATGCAGAAGTGATATCCGTTTTCGATGCATCGGCAGTGCTCGTATGAGCGCCGCTGCGTTTGCTGACCATCAGATTACTTCTGGTCAAGATGAGTTATAACTGAATATCGTTATGACCAACAAGTGCCACCACTCGATTGGCCAATATTATGATATATTATTGGCCAACCAGCTTGAGTGGGGGGTGATGTAATGGGGTACCATTACATAAGTGATATTTGAATAGAAATATCACAGTTCAATTTCAGTCGTAATACATGAAATTGTGAACATTGGATTATAAGTTGTCATAATCCACCTTTGAGAACATATTCTGATATAATTGAATCTGACAAGTCATCTAATAATAAAAATATCATTAGATCAGTTTTATACTACATGTTACTATGATTAATCTAGGTCTAATTATACTAGTTAGCTCTTAACCACTCATAAATATATTCACTCTTAAACTTACCTTCTAGCACTCACGTCCCTAAGTATATATATATATCATTATATATATACTAAACCGATAATAATTAATATATTGATTATTTTCTTATCTGAGTTTATTTAAAGTAAACTAAGTAGGACCAAATTACATTTGGTCCAACACAATTTGCACGCTTCCTCATTGCAAACTAACAGTGTAAGCCGCGTAACAGCAGCTCTGTTACAACCATCGCCCGGCGACAAGTGAAAGGGTCGAAGAAGAGCAAGACTCGCGTGACCGTCGCTCTAGCGTGCAATGCAGATGGCTCGGACAAACGCGAGCCGTTCATCATTGGACACGCGAAGAAGCCTCGGTGTTTTGAGAAGAAGACTGGCAATTAGCCGGGGTTCTACTACCGGAGCAACCTCAAATCATGGATGACCGGCGTTCTGTTTCAAGAGTGCCTGCGTGAGCTCGACGACGACATGTGCGATCAGCGGCGCAAGAGTCGTGCTCCTCCTCGACAATGCATCAGCGCACACAGTAAATGACATTGAGGTGCAGAGCGGGACCGTTGTGCTTCTTCCCCCCAATTCGACATCGAAGCTGCAGCCAATGGATGCGGGGATCATCGCGTCATTTAAGCGTCGATACCGGCATCGACAGCTCCAGCACGCATTGGATCTGAAGGAACAAGGATGTCAAGACAACGCCTACATTGTTGACCAGCTCACAGCGATGAACCCTGCTGGCTAGAGGTTTCGAGCGAGGCCGTTTTGAATTGTTTTCGGCACACCGGGCTCGTAGTCAGTCGTACAACCACTCGCAGATCGCGGATCGACGCCGACGAGCTGCTGAACATCAGTCCACTGGCACAGATGCATCAGCTGTGCACCCGCGACCCGATGGACCTGGACGACTTCATTTGCTGTGCGGACGAGGTCAACACGGAGATGGAAGCATTTACTGCTGCAGACCTGCTGAGTGAAGATGTGGACGTCGCGTTCCTGTTAACAGCACAAGACAGCAGCGATGAAACTGCAGAGTCTGGCGCCACGAGTGAATGCGTCTCCAGCGCGCATCCAGAGATCAGCACTGAAGGGGACGCTGTACGAGCTGTAATTTTATGCTAGGTGACCATCCAGGTTGTTTAGAGAGACGTGCGATGGGAGATATGCGAGCGCTACAGCAGCGGCTACGTGAAGAGCTTCAAGTAGAGAAGGAAAATGCTCTCACTCAGACGCTGATTCGCTGTTACTTTTCAGCTGCGCCAACGATGCAATAGCAACATAACGACAAGCAAAATCGATAGTGAAAGCAGTTGAAAACCTCCGTTTTTAACGCAGCCACAATTTTCATTTACGATTTCGACCACTTTCCAAAAATGACATTATTCTGACTGCACGAAGGCGGGATTTGAACCCAGATTAGTTACGTAGAAGGGTCGGGCCCACACCACTGAGCCGGATTCCGGGCCTCAAAATATCCGAAATGGACGAGATTCTTAAGCAGCAAGTATCATCCTTACCTATCATCAAGTTTGCTACATACGTTCATATAGGAACGGAGTCGGTGGATCGGCATCCAATCATATATACAAGGGTATCAAGTTTATCAGGGAACAAATTAGTCAGGTTTATCTGTATTAGATACTGAATACATACTACCAGGTGTGAATTTACCCCCTAAGCAATGAGTCGCTCCGCCACGTGTCGCGGTCATTCGGAGCACAGGGTAAACTAGGCCCCTGTAGCTCAGCTTAGTTCCCGGTTAAGACGTGCATAGACGCTTTTTGGCTTACCAGAAGTCCCCCGACAAGATTTGTTTAGGTTTCCAATTCTCACCCCCTCATGCGCACGTGTTTTGAACAGTTTTTATTAATTGGAAAAGTTTCGTGGAGATAACGCTTGTGGTTCACTGTGGAAGATCATGGTTTTATGGTGGTTTTCGTGGTTTCTCGTTATCTCTCGTTTTATTGGCTGGCCTGATCGGACGAACTTTCCCGATCAGCGCCTTTGGATACATTAACTAAGTATCAACACGAACGCGTTCTCCGGTGAAGATTCCCACCCGAGAACACCCCCGTCTCGAGAATGTCATATCTCCGACCTGATTTGTATCATCCTTCTCATCTAGATTCCACCTGAGTGAGTGTAACCACCGAAGATCAATGGGTACACAAGGTGAGATGAAGCTAAATATGGATTCTATCGTACATGACGTCCGGTCACAAGACCGGGTGGATCGGATCCGTTATCAAAGTGATGATTCATCCGATCCGGAAGCCGATCAGGATCAACGGAGCACTCCCTCTGATAGTTGGTCGTCCGGGCTAGTGGGTATCCGAATTCCATCTAAAACCTCCGTTCTGGATTTGTTTCGAAATGCTTGTTCTGGTTTCTTCGGTTTTCTTGTCGACAATACTTCTGCGTATGCCCATCCATACCACAACCACAACACGTCCTTTTCTTCTTCTTTTCATCCACGAAATTTACAATAGTTCTTGATTGTTTTTTCATCTTTGCCACGTCGCCTTCTAACTCTTGCGCCCATGCAACGAGTTCCTGTGCGTGTAGTATATAATCAATACGCTGCGGGTTGTAGCGTATCATCAGCCCCATTTTCAATCCAAGCGCTGCATATTTAACAATATTTTCCACAATCATACGTTCGTGAGATCCACTCTCGCGCGCTAAAGCCACTAAGTATAAGAAATGCTGGGTCCATGACCTCCGAACATCTTTTTCTGTGCAAATTACGTCGCATTCTGCTGCTTAAGAACCGTTAACCACAGGTCGTGTCGGAGTTTATCAAGTTTTGCGTGCCTTTGCGTTAAGCACTCCGAATCGGTTTGAAAGGGGTTTTCGGGTTCACGGGTTTTACGCTTTCCCATCCAATACTCGAAAAAGACTACCGCAACTTAGTAGCAACGGGTGTGGATCTAAGTTGCGGTAGTTATTGTGTAATGTTTACCTTGAGTGCGTGATATAATTGATCCAATACGAAATACAATTCTTGAGATAATTGCCACCAAGTCATGATATTTGCCTGAAAATAACTTGCCGCTACGCCCTCCAGATGTTCACTCAATTTGTTTACCTTGAGGCGTTCTGCCCATTCGAAACCGGATGATAGCTGTTCAACTTCGACTGCCTCGATGAACAGGTAGGCCCACTGCCTAAATCCTGCTTCTAGTCCGGGATAAATCTCCTCTTCCGTAAATTTTTTATCGTCAACTTAGGAATTTTCATGTTTCCATTCCAACGCACGTAGTTTCCGGCGCGTCTATCTTGGTTATCAAACATTCTGCCCGCTCGCTGATCATTCCTTTCTGGTGTCTGCCACTGCGCACCACGTTCAATACTGTTTCCACCCAAATCATCCATCGTCACCCTTTTACCGAAAGGGCCGTTATTTTTACCGCTTCTTTAAAATGCTGTGTTTGTCGGAGGCTTTATTCGATTTGGGCGATATAATGGAGGCATAGTCTTGTGACTTTTCTTCCTCCATTGCTTCAATCTTACTCTCCAACCGCTAAATATATTCCATTATGGCGACCACAGCTACTCTTTCTTCAACCATCGTTCACTTGGATAACCTCGTAACCACGAAAACAAACGAAAGCGAATAAATCAATGTCTCCCTTTGGCAGAGGGGACTTCCCCGAGATTCGTACTTTAAACATTTTTTTTGTAAACTTCGAAAAACTTAAAAATCCAGTCCTAATACCCGCAACCTCGGGCTCATAACATGTAGGAAAGTGTAGTGTACTATGTAGATATCCTTAACTCCACACGTAGCAAGCAGATACCGATTAGGTATCCAAGCGCTTTCTCGGAGCGAAGTGTGCTCCCTATCGGTTAGTATAGAGCCCGTCTATCAGATAAATGTGTAGGTGCTACTCAGTTACCTCGCGTGTCAGCACGAGGTTCGAGGGAGTCGCTCAGGAGGTAAGTACTCGATGTTCTGTTTACTCGACAAAAATGGAAGTATATATTATGTAAAAGTTTAGTGTAATTTCGGCTAATATAATACTTAACTAAAATTCACAATATGCAAGACACCACGATAATCTCGTTAGCAAGAATTTAATGTCAGTTTTCATCACAGATCACATCATCTCAAATTCCAACATATATTGGATGCATCCCATGGATATCCATGTAACCCGGATTCGCTTTGAACACTACAGTATTCATGCTGTCATTGATTTCGGAATCCAACCTATTACTAATTGCTCCAACAAAACAATCCCAGTAAAACCTATCCTGACGCTGCACAATATGCACTGTGAAACCAGACGAGCCTTGTACCGCTCGTTCCACAACTTGTCACCAATTTATATTTCTATACTCCTTTGGTGACCAGACCAACGCTAACCCCCGATATAAGGACCGATGGGGGTCCATGGCGAGCATAATATAATCGCCAAAAGCCACCGAACCGATTTTGTTCTGGTATGTCATATCTGTCTATTCCCCATACTTTCCAACTGGAACGTGGTATCGCCTACTCTCCGATTTTGCAATTGTAAAATAGTCACGTCTGGAAGCCGAGGGAATTTCTGTCGCGTCAGCGGTAATAAAGAAACTTCAAGTATCCACGTATTCTTGGACCACTGAAAGGTACCCCAAAAGGCCTGGATAGCTTCTGGCATCTCCCCTTACCACTTGTCTTTGGCTATTGGGTGAACCGTTATAATATTACCTAGTTGCACTCCTTTCGCAGGATATTCCTCCTGCAACAAATGCTGCGCAATTAAATCCGGCAAGGAGGTGTAGAGACGAACCGTCGAACTGTTACTTTCACATCTACCGACAGCCCAAGCGCTTGTTGCATTACCAAATAAGTTAGTTCTTCAGGATGCCGCCTTACTGGGGACGGAACGCTAGAGGGGTGTAGTCTTGGCGATATAAAATCACACAGATTCTTCATCCCACTATACTCACACCATGCCAGTCTCGCTGATGAAGCGCCCAACAGGTTGCTTCTTTCACCATGAGAGTGTGGATGGCCACTGAGATAGAAATCAAACCTAATCCCCCCGCTTTCTTTGTATAAACTAGAGTAAAGGAGAGATCTCATGCCGCCCTTGCGCCGTGTCCGAATAACACTCCCGATTAAACCTCTTTTGAATATCTATGAGCATTTTTAGGACCGACGGCGATGGTGGAAACACATTCGCTGTAAAAGTATAGCCGGAATCACCACTGCGTTGAAAACTTAGACACGTTCTAGAACAGAAATTTTACAATGTACTGCCGTGATTAAGCGGCGGTTAATCGCCCGAATTCTGACTGCCCAGTTCTTGGGTGCTAACGGTCTCACACCCACTTGATGATCGAGGTACCTGGTCGTCTCCTTGTTACCTAATACTGGTATTCCAAACCAAGTTTTACATTCTCCAGATGGTGTTACAAATATATATTGACATTTGGATGGATGCACAAACAATGGAGATAATGTTCCAAAAACCGTAACCAGCTCCAGAGCATGTCCCACTTGCTCAGACTTTACGAAAAAAAATGTTGAGTCATCAACAAAAGCCGAGAACTTGTGTTCCGGCGTAGAACCATTTTCCGAGACACATATACCTCGAAATTAATCGTTCTGAAGTAGTGCCAGAGCGAGTGGCTCTACTGCAAGACTGAACAAAAGTAGCACCAAGGGAGATCCTTGGCGTATACCAGAGACCACCTGCATTGGTTTCAATAACTCATTATTCACTAAAAACCTTGCAGTTGTATTGTTGAATCAAACTGATAAACGATGAACCAAATCCAAATTTCTCAAAGACAACCATAACATGCCTTCGGTCTACAGTGTTGTATGTTTTAGCGAAATCAAGCAACAGAATTCCACCGCAGTGTGCCAGAAACGAGTGATGGGTTGTGGTTTTTCGCAATAATGCGAGCATCACCATGGTAAATTTATCCATTTTTCTCCCGAAGACAAACCCCTGTTGAGTATCCGCGATCAGTCTACCCAAAACGTTTTGTAATCTTATGGAGATTACTTTTGTAAGCACCTTATAACTTGTCTGCAAGACCGAAATAGGTCAGTAGTCCATGATATTATTGGAATCCCATTCTTACCTAATGATATGATAATCGCTTCTGAAAAGGAACCGGTATTTCCCCTCCACGCATAATATCATTGACTGTCTGAAGTAGTGCCGTAGTAAGTTCTTTTTTAAAATCCTTAAAAAAATCATTATTCAGACCATTCGATCCCCTGCCTTTCTCTGATCAATCCCCTTAATTGCTATGTGTAATTCCTCCTCTGAGATATCCATCATAAATCCCAAATTTTTCGCATCCGTTTCTTTTCAGGTTTGCAGAACTTTCATGAAGGCTTTAAGAGCAGATTAAATTGATTCGTCTGGTACGGCTCGGTGAATAGTCCCTAATATAACGTTTGTTTTTCATTTCATCAACTTTTCTAATGGAAGTATTGCAAGTTGATTAGCCAGCTTACGATTGTCCAATGTAGCCAAAATTGAAGCGTCCCCAGAGCCGAGAGCCAAACGTCGCCATGGGAGCAAATCGACAAAAAAACTAAAAGGTCTACCCTGCCAATGCCAAAGCATCGGCTTCCAACTAGCGAGATAAATTAGGACCACGGGCGACTCGGACAGCGCTGGATATGAGGAACGACGGAGCAGATTAATCCTGGTTCAGATGAGGAAACCCCGGGCAAGATCAATGATGGCAAATATGAATCTACGAAAGGGAAGTGGTAACCAACCTGAGCCGGACCGGCGCCGTGGAAAGTGTGTTCATTGTGGTTTAACAGAACATAACGACTGGGACTGCTGGAAGCGGATGACTTGTGGAAAGTTTGTTAAAAAGGACACCCAACCGACCACAGTTTTTTTCGTATGCAAGGCGTGTCGATTAATTCACAAAGTCTGTCTAGGTTTGATTGAAAAAAATCAAATAGATGAGAAAGTAGTATGTGCCGACCAAGCACGCCGGTATGCATCCGCCCGATGTCGAGAAGATGTTAGACTAGATCGCTCGCCAGGTTGGAATCTGGTTCGAGCAAAGTGGTATATGTTTAACATTTATTTATATGTCGGTAACAAAAGGAAGGTTAATTGATAACCGGCAATAAATGTTACGTTTCAAATTGCGCGAATCGGTGTCCGTTCGATAGTATTCGAGTGGATGAATATTCCATAATGAAGGTTTTTATGGAACTTGATCTCCTTAATGTTGAATCTTGCGAATATTGGTAGTACGACTCTCCCTACAAGTGGTTTAAACAAGTGAAAAATTAAAAAAAAACAGACCACTATGATATTTGACTCTGGGACAGAGGCCTCAAGTATTGACTCCGTCTTTGCTCTTACGATCGGTTGCCACATAGATAATACTCAGAGATTAGAACGTGTCGGGAATCTCCTACATGACGGAAGACCGATCATACGCGTGATATCACCCTTTCTAGTTCTTTGGCCTACTATTTCAATGCTTGGATCAAATGACTAGCAGGCCAGGGTGCTATATTGGGGTGGACGTATGCACACGCTGGTATATGCTTCGAACTGTCTTATGTGACCCTTACCTTACTGGACTGTAGTGAAGCAGTTCCAAAACAAAACTCAAATGCTGGATCTGTTATAAAACCCGACCGTGACGATTCCTGATTGTTTACCAGAGTAGCTGCCTGAGTCAGTCTGTGGATCATAGATGGCAGCCCCCATCGATGCCTGGAAAGGACCCCAGGAGAGTCAGCTCACATACATGGATGATATCAAGATGATTGCGAGTATTTCAAGCCTGGGGGTGACTAAGATCAGCTTAATTGGGTGTGATGGACGTTGACTGAGGTCCACAAGTTGCCCCAAGGCAGGCACAAGTGTCCTGTCTTCTCACTGGTGCAGTTAGCGAAGCGGTTGGTTAAGATTCGGACGAGATGTTTCTTTGTTGCCGGGTAGGGATGGGTCGTTGCAGCAGTCATGGGCGAGGCATAATTAGACAATCACGTGATGAAAACGAAGGTATTGATGATGTACGTAGGTCTTAACATTTGGTGTAGGGTACACTAAGGTTTTTACCTGATTCTAGGGATAAAATCAGTATACGTTTCTCTTTCTAAGACACAAATCGCTATAGGCTTACACAAGAGGGCTTAAAGATGATAGACTCATTCGTTGTTATTGGTTTGGCCGAATTAGGTCACCGAAGGCCCACCGGAAGTTCCCTGACCGGCAATCTTGAAGTTTGTAAACTCATCCGAGTCGCCCGTGTTTAGAACGCGGTTCAATTGAATTGGATAAAGAAGTAAACGTTGGCTTACTGTGAAAGAGTGTGGAAACTCTTTTGGAGCTCATGCTTGTTTACATAATCTGGACCCACCGTGGTGTTCAAACCTCGGAAAATACCCGAGCTCGACTACACCACAGGACTGTGGTGAAGCGATCGGAAAATATTGGGACTGAAGTGGACCACACATGGCCGTTGATTGGTGACGA
>MIQA02019283.1:0-14168 GCA_001887855.2 Sclerospora graminicola
ATGTCGCGAGGAATTTATTTGTTCGGTACTTGCTCCGAGCGCATGAAGACGATTGCATTTCGTGATGGCGCGTGCAAAATTTTCCGGAAATTGCACGATGGGAGATGTCGTTGGATGTGCTAGGTGAACAGTAATCGGGACTTCAGAAATCGGTCGAGTTTTTCAACGAAAATGCTCTTGTGAGAAGTGTTTGAGTCGCTCTTTCATGAGCCTTTGTCCAATCTGATGACCCTGTTTCTTGCCGCCACGCTCTTGCTCAAGTACGCTCGACTGCATGGATTGAGTGCAGTGCATCCGAATCGTGTAATTCATGTGACAAACGCCCTAGTAGAGAAGGGGGCTCTTGTGGAAGCGAAGAAACTGTTGCAGTTGTACTTGGATGGAAACAAAGGGGTGTCTCTGAAGCAGATATCGACCTATTTCCAGCAACATACAATTGAGATGATGCTTATAATTTATAGCGAATATGGCTACTTTGAAGCGATGCGAGCCCTTTTTGAGAAGGAATTGATGGCATTTCCACTTAAAGTGGCTCATTATGAAGTTGCGATGGAGTATTGCGCCCAGTCACGTGCATGCTACACTCACTTTCTGTGACGTGGTGAAACATGCGACGTGTGAGACGTTGTATTTCTGGAGAGTAAACGACCTGTGCGTCGCCATGGGGATCACCGGATCATCGGCGAAGTATGGACGTGGCGAGAACAGCAAATTAGTGCTGGATACTCTGAAGAAAGTGCCTTTCATGCAGATGATGGACGATCGTTTGTTGCACGACTTGGCCAAGTGTTTTCACGTGATCAAATATGCCAAAGGTGCACTGATCAAGAGTGATGGGGCTTGTCACTTTTACGTCGTGGCGAAAGGATCTGTGGGCATTAGTATACTGCTACCGACTTCAAGTACGAAGAAACATCATGTATCGGAGCTCCTTTGTCAACGTCAACCTGGTGATTACATTTCGTACGTTGCCAGAGAACAATTGGTGGCAAAGATGTTGAGAAACGACAAAGATGACACACGACAGACAATGCAAGGAGGAGCTCGAAAGAAACTCGCGGCACTCCTTGAGTTCTGTCGTACTACCGCTGACCCGTTTACGGGTTGTACGCTCCTTAAGTTGAACTTTGAAGAGTTTGCTCGCTTAAAAGCTCGAGCCACGGTGCACTCTGTCGGTATGAAAAATACGGCTCGGTTTTCTGGAAAGCGGAATGAAGGTGGTATCAGTTTCATGACAGCTCCCGAGAAATTGTACTTGATGGGGTCGATCGTGGACTCGGATATTGTCAACTACCTCGTGGAGATTCCATTCTTAGAGAGAGTCGAGATGACACGTCTCGTCATGTTGGCCAACATGTGCTCGTATTTTGCAATCTTACTCGTTTCGTTTTGTTAGATTGCTCTTTGGGATGCTAATTTAACCTAGGGTCAAATTCTGCGTATCATAGAGACCATTTTGCGTTGAAAAATACCCGACCGTGGTCGAGTGGTACGCTGCTCCAGGAGGTTTCGGGGCCAACCAACTGGGTTGAATTTTAGAGTATAATGAGACGTATTCAACCATTTTGCGTCGAAAAGAAACTTAGAGCCAAACAACTCGAGCAGTTCGACAACCAGCGCACTCCTACAGACGTAGCGTATGCTGTGGCTCGATAGTTTGCCATTGGTGGTGCTTCACATAATTATTATGTGAGTCGTCTCTACCTCTAATGAAATTTGTTCCTCTACCTCAAAAAGCTACACAAAATTAGCTCATATGACATGCTTTTAGAAAGCTAAGCCTTTTAATTTCTGACCAAGTCTGATCTTCGAGTGTTTCCACTCCACGATCGCGCATTCAATCGCCAATTCTTTGACGAGTTTTAGCAGTTATTAATAATAACTCTCATACAAAAATCCAGGGCGATAACATTGTTGAAAGCGGAAAGCATTTTTCCTAGGAAGTACTATATAGATAACTATGGAACGCCAGACCGCAAATTGCTTCTTTGAAAGATGCATTTATGATCCATGTTTTCCATGGGCATATGTGGTATATGACACATTTTTTCAATTCTTGGTATTAAACTTTATAGAAAATTCCATACGTCGGCGCGGTGTAATACGTTTCACTTTGAGGTCCTTGGATGCGTTGCCGCGAGCTCTAGCACCTCGGCCGTTAAGTACTCCATGATGGCAGCGGCGTACACAGCTGCAGTGGCACCAACTCGCTGGTTATTAGCTACACGTTTCTTTAAGAATCGATGGATACGTCCCACAGGGAACTGGGTGATGCAAAGCGTTAGCATGTAGTCATCGTTCTCACGTGCTCAGTTCGTTAGTCTACTAACCTGAAGACCAGCACGCTGCGATCGAGACTGCGGCGCTCGCTTGGTCGTGACACCTTTACCGCCTTTCCCTCCTTTGCCGCCTTTGCCACCGATACCTGACTGTTAAATACGGAAAGAAACAATAAGGTAAATTTACCTAACGGCTAAAAAATTACACCACAGACCATGGTCGCTGAAGGACGAGTCCTTGCTGTTTCTACAACGGCATCCGCTTCTTGTTTTGTTTGTTAATGAGGTTCTTGTGAATGTGCGGGATAACACCGCCGCCGGCGATGGTAGCTTTAATCAACGTGTCAAGCTCTTTGTCTCCTCGAATGGCGAGCTGGAGATATTATTAATGTCAGTGCAAACAATGTGATTGGAAGATATTACTAGTTATTTAAAGGGCGCTGATTGGTCAGATCTGGGGGTGTGGTCCATTTATCAAAAGGGTGTGGTCCAGCTATCAGCGCCCTTTCTAATTATGTAGGTACACTAAGTGGTACACCTGATCCTACTCATAGTACGACTGCCCCTAATTTAGGTAGTTTACAACATTCCTCCTCCTCCTCCTTCTTCACCACGTCATCTTCACCATCGAAGAAGAGGAAGGCTACGTCATTTCAGGAGAAGAGCGGGCATGATTTGATCTACGGTCTCAAGATATGTCAGCGTGATCCTGAGACGAACGCTGTCGTCGCCGTGGTTTCCCGGTTTTGTCAGACCTTTGGAAGAGAAGATAAGAAGCGGACCCACACAACAACATGCGAAGAGGAAGAAGATGAAAGCGGCCAGCGCGGAAGAGGAGGAGGGAGAGAAAAGCTATTACAACCGTGAAATACTTCTTTTTGCCGATAACTACAAGAGACATCTCAAAAGCCAGCATCCCCGTCGATGGGCTACGTATTCGTCCCTCCCAAGGGAAGAGAAGAAAGACTATTTTGAACAAAATACGGCACCTTTCAAGGAGACTCTACTTTCTCATTTTGGGCCGCTGGAGATAACCCTTACGCTTTTGCCTATCAAGAAGAAATCGCGGACGTCATCATCGGTGAGATGCTATTTGACGAGGAAGATGATGAGTATTCCGAGGATGACGAAGGAAGTGGCAATGAGAACAGCGGTAGTGGTAGCGACCAGGAAGATGATACTACCTACTTCGCAACAGGGAGTGGTAGCGATGATGGACAAGACTCTGATGCGGAGGAAGACGAGAAGAAAGAGGAACATGACCCAATCAAAGAGCCGGCATCCACAGCTAAAGTGCGAGCACTGCAGCTTTTCAAGGAATGGGAGGAAGTACAGCGGCTAGAGACGGAAGATTGTTAAGAACTGTACGCAGCCTCTGAGAGGACCAGACGATGTATATGGTTGAGACGATTGAGGAGCTTGAAGAAACCAATCCAGAAGACCTGTCAAAGGCACTCAGGTCAATTGCAAGAGTGCTCGTCGTCGAAGCTAAGAACATCGGTGAGATTGTAGCGGAAACAAACCGCTCTAACGGTGCAGCGACGGTACCCTTGCCGCCTGTCCTTCCCCACCAACTTGTCAAAGTTCGAGGAAGAGATTTTAACGATATTGTCAAGCAATACAAGCGTCGTCTTTTGGCAGTCGGGCGAAGCCATAGCCATATCGACCGTATTGAAACGGAGTTCCAGAGCCTCAAGGTGGAGCAAGCTCTGGACCAGATGATAACGGTGGTGCCAACTGGAATGACAAGAACCAACGGCACGGAGGAAGATATCACAAGATCTACTAGAAGCCGCGATGGACTAGTTCCAGCTGCTGGTGGTGGGGTGAAAAAGGTGTACACTTTGTTTTTCACGGAGAGTTGAAGAGTCTGCGTCGCAGACTGCCAGGTTCCCTTGTCTGTGTGAGTTTGCTGGAGGACTGGCCAACATATTCCCATGTACTTCAACCGTAGAGTCTGACTTCTCAATCATTAAGTGGGAGAAATATGATAACCGCACTTCGGTAATGGATTTTTCTCTGGAGGGTATCCTTCAAGCGAAACTTTAGACAAACTATCCCCCCTCCTGATGCAGAAGCAGCAGCTGCAGTATCACTTGTTGATGATAAAATCATCAGATCATCATCATCTTGTCTACAATTCTTATTGATGTCTTCCGGCCGTTACTTACCCAGTAACAATATTAGGAGATCGAATTGAACGAATCCTGAAGTCACGGGGGCTCGAAATGAAGTGAGATTCGTAGAACCCGAGAATTCTTGAATTGGTCCTGGCCTGTTTATCACGGATGACATACGACACCTTTGCCCGTCCAAAATGAAAAGGTTTTCATCCAAAGTGGATAAGGCAGTGTACCAAAAGTAAAATACGAACCATATTGAAAAATTCTCATCCAAAAGTTGGTCGCTCGGGCCAGAGGGAATCCGAAATTCCCCAAGAACATCCGTTGCATTTGGAAACGGATCCACCACTAATGAGTGTATATCAAAGACTTGAAGAAGTCGAATCGAAGGTGATGTCTCGAATGACAAGGAGCTTGACATCTGTATGAAGAAGGTATGGACCGATGAGATCAATGTTATTGTATTGTCATTTTTAGATAAAGTAATAGTCTATTTTAGTCTTTAACTATTGGCTATTATAAATTGATTGGCTCTCAGCGCTAATTCTGGAATAGAAGATGCAAGAGAGGTATCCTGTCGTGAACGTAGTCTCGCCGGTACCAATTTGGATGGTGCTACAGATAGGGTAAAAAAGCACTGCATACATAATTGGAGCCTGGCCCCGTCCTCCCGAAGATGTGGCTGCATACGCTCATATGTAGCCACTTGGCTTAGCTGAGTCCGGCACTGGTTCCAGACAAAATCGTTGTGGTCACGGAGCGTTCTCCGTTTTCCTTCATAAATGGCTTGGTTTCGTAGTTGCCAGAACCAGGCCTGCGCAATACCA
The DNA here is from genome assembly GCA_001887855.2 of Sclerospora graminicola. Taxonomy (NCBI): domain Eukaryota; phylum Oomycota; class Peronosporomycetes; order Peronosporales; family Peronosporaceae; genus Sclerospora; species Sclerospora graminicola. Next base: position 5,230 of record MIQA02019283.1, read on the forward strand.
CATACAGCCCACCACAATCTTTCCATTTGATCGTGAAAAGCCTCCATTTTTAATCCGTACTTTGTATTGTCATTTTTATTTACCCTATATATTTGACAAGTCCGATTGGGTGTTTTAGGTGGTGTCCTTAATTTTCCTTATAATTTACATTACCGTAAAATGCATGTCAAAGGCGGCACCTATGTTTCCACGGTACTACAAAACCCTGTCAAAATTGCTGTGGTCGCCTATCACAAGCACTCGGAAAAAGTCACAGTGGGATACCCAAAATGATGTGCAAAATACCAAACTTATGTGTAAAACACTAAACTTTTGTATGCGTCACGTGGGGTTCGAAGTGTGTACCAAGATAATCCACACGTAGAAGCACTGTTTGACCATAAGCTAATTTAGGTTACCTTTGCGTGGCTCGATATCGGAGGACGCGCAATCGTCTGGATCAGGATGACTCGAACCTAATTTCGGATCACTAGGATTATTCCCAAAAATAGTTGCTTTTACGATTTGCGTAAAAGCTGATGTGTAAAGTTTTACCTCTTAATAATAGGCCCCACCTATGAGTGGCAGTCGCCAATGACATAATTATTTTTTTGGGTAACCCATTTCGGTAATAATCATCGAAGTGGCTACCGCCAGTATATCGAAAGGAAAAAACTGTACAATCCCTCAAAATGCCTAAAATGCCTGAGGTTTACTTGCCGTGTGCGAAGCACGCGGATGTAAGCCCAGGACCAAACATTGCCCATAGTGCTAGCGGTAGGGTTTTATTACCAGTGAGCAGTAAGGGTTTTGGTTTAGGTTGTAATTTGAGTTGGATGGCAAGTAAACCTCAGGCATTTTTATGGGATTGTACACTTTTTATCCTTTACATATTGTCCTTTCCATACACTTGCTGTATTTCAACTGCGTCGACACTCCGACCTTAGACAGATTAGGTGGCGATAGATCCATTAAGCCGGAAAGCTCAGCTTTAATTCGACTGATTACCGCTTGGCAGATGTGGGATGCACGACTCCTAATGATACCTGCAACGGAAGATTATGTTATAGATCCAGCTGAGCATTACACGTACTGGCGAGGCGACTTAGTCAGTCGGATAGACAGGTTCTACGTCACTGAAAACTGGAGAAGCTGGGTGGTTTGGGTTGCGGTGGAACCGCCACCGGTTCTTTCGGACCACAACCAGGGCCTTTTATGCTTGAAGGATCCCAGTGTATCGAGATGGCAATTAACAAACAGAAAAATGCCGTATCCCTTTCCAGGATCTTCTCAGGATCAGATTAGAATGACGATTATGGACAAACTTGCAGTTAGCGATGGCACTATTACTGACGGAGTCAGCTGGGATCATTGGATTAATAACTGTCGCGATATTATATATAGAGTGAGACGAAAGATAGCCCGACGAAGAAAAAGAAGATTACGTCATATACAGAACATAGTCAATGCAAAAACACGAAAGCACATAGTTCAAGCGATCTCGACGGAATTACACAAAGAACGCTCATTTCGTCGGGGAAGAAAATTACATCGAACGGCAGCAGATGTACGCTGGCTGTTCAAAAGAGCGTCAGTCTGGGAACGTGACCAGACGGTATCTAGGATAGAGGCAGCGGCTAGTCAGCCTTTTTCAGCATCATTATCGATTCCAGATAAATTCGCGGAAACTTGGAAGCCTATTCTTAGTTCAAGCCATAGGAAAGTCAGCAGCGAGAATCTATATGCGGCAGTAGATCACTTTATGAAAATCCCGCCGGATCGGAGAGTCACGAGGTCACAAAATGAAGCTTTGATGGCAGAAATTGAAGAAGAGGATGTGGAATGGGCAATAAGACGGATAGAAAGGAGAACGGCAGTGGGACATGATGGACTGGGCAACGACTTCTATAAAGATTTTGCTGAGGTGGTCGTTGGTCCCCTGACGAAACTTTTCAACGCAATACTCGCAGGAGAAACACCGCCGCAATCCTTTTTTAAAGCTGTAGTAATCCCCTTGCAAAAGAAAGGAGACTCCAGCAACGCTTTGGACCACAGACCATCTCGCTGTTAACGACGGGATATAAATTGTTCGCAAAAATTCTCGCGCGAAGATTGCAAGTATTTTTGGGTCAGTTAATCGGGGAGACTCAGCAGGGATTTGTTACTGGAAGGAGAATGGATAAAGCGGTGGTAATGATGCAATCTATTTTTGAAACATACAAATTCACGCAAAAACAGTCGGCGGCGCAGAGTGGTGGTATTCTCTTCCTCGACTTTAGCAAGGCTTATAATTCGGTGGACAGGAAGTACTTGTTTCTAGTGTTGCGTCTTTTTGGCTTTTTTATAGATCTCATGCATAGAATCCATGATGGTACAACGGCGGAATTACTGGTTAATAATGATTTCTCAAAGCCATTACAAGTACGATCGGGGATTAGGCAAGGCTGCCCCTCGCTCCTCTGTTATTTATCTTAGCGGTGGAGCCGTTAGCTCTGGGTCTGCTTCAAGAACAAAGGTTACAAGGAATACAGCCCGTGCCAAAGAATATTTCATTTCATCACCGGTTTTCTGCGTTTGTAGATGATTCTACGATATTCTTTAAGCATGCTGACCAAGTGCCGATTGCAATGGCTGTCGTTCAACGATTTGGTGATTTGTCGGGTTTACAGGTACAACCACTCAAAAGTAAATTTGTGTTTTTAAATTCAAACTATGTACCAAAAACATGGTACACATTACCGGTTTTACCAGAAGGAGAAACCGTCAGATATTTAGGATATTTCTTTGGATGGGCGAATTTACCAACGGTGAATTGGGCATTGCGACTACGCAGTGTGCAACGACGCTTAGCGACCACGACTGAGTGTGGAACTGCGGTTATGGATAGAGTGCAATTGTTTAATGTGATTGCAATCCCGTCTATTCTTTTTACAGCGCAGATGTTCGAGCCACCAGCTGAGGTAGTACAAGAATTGGTATACATGCAGAAAAGTTTCATATGGAGAAACATTACATCCGGAGAAAAAGGAAGACACAAGATTTCGCCGACACTGTTGTTCACTCCTCTTGCGGCTGGGGGAGTTGGACTAATTTCAATCCCAGTAGCTCTGAAAGTACAACGTTTGAAACTAGCGTGTCAACGGCTTATTGCGGCTCCGGACGGATATCAGCAAGCATGGATGCACTTATCGGGTATAGGATCTCCAACGGTATCAGGTCAAGTAATAACGCCGCTTTCAGTTTATTCAATATGTCAAGCAGGCCGTTCATATGCACCAGGAAGAACGAAGACAATTGCGAGAACTATCATGGAGTGGCTAAGAACGAGGGCGTCAACGACCGACAAGTTACAACAGTACACAAAGCAGTACCTACCCAACGTAGTGCATGACATGGAAGCACGATTGGAGGGGAGAGGGCTCGGTCTAACGCTAGGTGATACGATAAACATCACACTGGATATAGATGCCATTCCGTATCATGGATTACTTCCGGATTCGATGATACCCTTCTGGGGAACATATGCCTGGGCATCGAATCCCTGGATAAGAGAGGAGAGGGCGGCTAATTTAGTGGCCAGGAAATATGATCGCATCCCGCCTGTAACCATAAGAAATTTACGCATTGTCCGACTAACAAAAACTACGTTTGCTTGGCAGGTACAGGGAAAGCAAGAGGTATCACATACAAGAGCTAAAGTGGGTCGATGGTTGTGCGCGATTATATTGGCATCACCGCGAGTAGCAGTAGGTCACCATATTGGGGAGCGGGAGCAGATACAACTTCACCAAGGGCCGTCATGTCTGGAAAATTTCGCGTGGGAGGTAATGGCTCCTGGACTAGTAATCGGGACAGGGATGACTCCGGAGGCGGAGGTGCGTGTGCAGCAACAGGGCGATGGAATAATTTGGACGGTCGTTGCCATTAAGAACATAGACACTTCCGACGGGGAAACATTGGTTGGCGAACGAATAGTCTTTCGGCCCCATCCGGATTTGCACCTCATAGGATGGGAAGCAGCGGGGAACACGCCAATAAGGAAGATCTGGAATAGATTTCGAAAGTCATTCAGGAAGCTATATGTTCAAGGGGTCGCGCCACAATTAACGACTTTACTGGGAAAGTGGAGACATCATTGTGCCCAAAATTCGTGGTGGAACAATATTCAAGATGTCGAACCCAATCAGGTATGAGACCATGAAAATATGTTGACTAACTATCAGGTTTGGGTACAGTTTCGAGTCGCCACGGTGCAATTGAATACCTTCTACATCCGGGCCCAGGATTTCAATAGATGTGACCTTGACGACTGATGTACAAGCATGAGGACGGATCTCTGTCATGTACTTTGGGAATGCCTAAGAGCTCAAGCATCCTGGAAACGTTTGATACAGCAGTGGTGTGGAAGGATCGTACCGGACGCGAGCATAATAAGTTTTCAAGCAGCGGTGGTGTCTCGGAAAGCGCCATCGATTGGTTCAAATATAAAGAAGGCGATGATGAAGTTACATGGATGGTTTGATGATGCTTACCGAGCAGTATTTGACCGTCTCTGGAAAGAAAGGGCTTTGCGGAATTGGCATGTCATGGTTATGGCAATTACGTAGCCAAGCAATTTTTCAGGGTAAAGTGAAGGATGCATACGAGCATTTGGATTTCATTTGGCACCAATGTCGGGCCCAAGTGAAGGCGGTAGCGGAGTATGAGTCAAAGTTCTACACATCACGGAGGAAGGGATCCGACTGAAAATCAGTCTACAGTGCATCTTTAATCATCCACCAGCACCGGATCCTGGCGTCGACGATCTATTGCAAGACACATGCTGGGAAGTAAGTGAAGGAAACACATCCAGAATATCTGAGCCAAGATTACATTCTAGATTACATATGTTTATAGTAGCTAATAGTTAAGACTAATTAGACTATATTTTACTACTATACTTGCTGTATCCTCAGCCAATTATCATTTAGAATTATAGCTAAATCAGGTCTTAAGTTTTGTTGTACCAAATTTATTAAGTAGGAATAATAGCAAAAATTACTTTTTATTTCTACCTGTTTTTGTACACGATACCGTGTAAGCGTCTAACTGCTACACCGAACAAATTGGCAATTGAAGAGCACAAACCTGCTCTTCAATTGCCAGCCAAAATGCTCTTACACCCGACTATACTTTACAGAAAATTGCAAAGTTTAAATTAAAATACACGATCTTGATAAATATACGAGTTGGCTTATCAAAACAAAAGTAAAGCGAAAATATCAGCTTTACGCAAGAATAGCACGAATCTAGTTATTTAATTCTTATTATAATCTATGTGTTTAACCCTAGACAAGTGCACTGTAGAGAGCACATTATATTTTGTTAGTCATAGAGGCATTCCTATCGGGAACATGAGCCGTGATCCAGGCAGAAATAGACGCCCTTATAGGCTAAAAGTCGTCCACATATGCCTTGATCTGCTAAGTCCCGTCCACACACATGTGGCTCATGATCCGAGATGGGGTCATGACCTCAAAACGTCTGTTTTAGGCGCGAAATTAGGAAACACGAGCTCGTTTACCAGGGCATGATCTTTTATTCACTCTTGCATACCTAGTGCTTACTACGCATCTGTCTGTAGCTGTTCCAACATTAACTTTTCCCGACGCAGCGCGTGTAACCGCTCCACCGGAAGTGTGACAAACCCAAGCCTAAGGGGGAGGGTGGTGACTTTAGAGGTCCACCCGGATTTGTTCAGCCTGGAGACTGGACGTGCAACACGTACGCTGTGTTTGTGTGTAATTTTAAAGCGAAGCTGCTGAAGTAGCGATTTTTGTGTAGATGTGGTAATGTAAACAAGAAGCGACGATCCGAATGCAACATGTGTAAAATCCCCAAAACCAGATGTCTGAACAGTGGGCGAGCACCAAAAATGAGAAGAAGTAGTGAAAGCTCTGATTACGATGTTATCCTAGGATGAGAAAAGCGATGGCTATGGAGGAAGCTTAAATGAACGCCAGGAATGGTGAGCACCTAACGTAATTTCGATCTTGTCTAAGCTTGCAAACGCTGCGACGCAATTGTTTACGTTTACAGCTGCGTCGGATAAGACCGAGGTTGGAAAGAGGGCTACGACGACTTCGCCATGAGCACAAAGGCGCGCTGTCGATAAAAAAACACCTCACTATGGTGTGTTAATTTTTACTCCTAATACTGGATATGTAGAAAAGAAAAGCTTCCAAAGGTGAGCGAGAGGCTGCTGCACTCGCTGGTTTACACCATGCACTATTATTAGTCCTTCAGGTTGTAACATTTTTAATTATCTTATTTATTTCCAGCGCGCTATACCAGCCGCCCGATAGTGCTATAGGCTCATCTTCAGTTAATTCGTTGTCTGATCAAATGTGGAAAGGGACACAACAGCTGTTTCAGCTAATCTTAAATTGCTAAACCCAGTGGCGCAGCCGATCATCATCGGCTTCACCACGACATAAAAAATAATGCAGATATTCCAGTCAAAGTCGTGATGAGCACTAGTACCGATATAGCTCAAGTCATGACAAGAAAAATCGACGGGACCAAAGCCCTGCTGATCGAGGTGGTGGTCGACGCCGCCGCACTCGAAGCCGTGGTCGTAGTATTAGTTCGAAGCGAGACTGCACCAGGTATGACAGGCTGTTTAGGTAGACTTCGATCGGTTTGAAAAGTACAAATAAACATTGAGAATAATACAGCGTCGTAAGCGGTAAAACTGTAATGGCCGTACAACCGACCCTCTGGCCAAAACACGGATTCGGGAATGCAAATGAACGAGAACGTGAGCATTGTTATCTATAGAACTGCTGAATATTATTGCCATATCTAGCTAATGTTAATAGTGTACCTACTATATATTCCTCAAAATAATGTTTAATACATGTATCGACAAGTATGAGATTAAAACCTGGGTCATGATCCGGTTAGGAACGAAACAGATTTCACGGCGGTTTTCATAAAACAGATGGGTCAAATGTTTTGGGGGGGGGATCATGGTCCCGTTAGGAATGCCTCTTAGTCCCCAGTTTTAAGCACGTGGTCAACTTCAACGGAGGCGTATTTTGCTGAACCTTGAAGATTTGTTCTAGAATGTCTGCTTGTCCAATCCAATATACAACATGCACGTGAGACAGAAGCGGTTTTTCCGTATGCACTTGGTGTATATGACGGTCCACATTTCCCCCAGACTGTTTCTCACTCAAACGAAGGTTCGACTCTATGCATTGTCCAGCTGCAGCCGAAGATTGCGAGTGTCGTGTGATACGACGTATTCCTCGGTCAAAACCGGTATATTCCGATGGAGATTACAGAGAGGTTTCCATGAATCTTCATTGTCCTGCAGTCCCCACTACGGGATTAGCAGCTTCCATTTCGTGTCGTTTCATCGCAACATTGGCTCTTGATCTCTTCCACACCAATGGTAATTTCTTTCTTCCTCATGTGCTCGTAGATCTCTTCGTTTCTTCAAAGAAAGCATCTTGGTAAAGCTTGAGTCGTGACCTGTTCACTTAGACCACTCTCGTGGTAATCAAATGTTTGAACATGAAAAGTACCCGCGAGCCTCCGCAACTTTGTACATTCCACCTAACGCACCATCAATTTGTTACCATGAAGGCGCATATGCACTTATTTGTGGTAGATCCAATTTCCAAATGCAGAACGGAAGTTCTTGGTTTTTTTCGGATTCTCACTGGCCCGGACGACCAATTATCAGAGGTGGTACTCCGTGAATCCTGGTCGATCTCTTGATCGGACAGATTACCGCAGGAGCGATCATCCCGTTATTCCGACCGGTCATCACAAACAACCGGATAAACCTTTTCTCTCATCTCACCTTGTGTACCAATTGGTTCACGGCGGTTACACTCACGCCTTTACGATACGTCGAATTAAGTACCAGCCCCAACCCGTTCTCGGGTGAAAATTTCCACCGGAGAACAACCCCTCTCGAAAAGGAGCCTTCTTCCGGCCTGATTGGGAAATTTATTTTCATCTAGAGACCACCAGTTGCAATTACCCGAATTGCTGGCTGACGGGGAAAGGGGGCGGATCATCATTTGTGGCGACTCTAATTTGGTGATCAGACAGATCACTGGAGAAACTGACCGAATACATAATTGAACAAGTTATGAAGACGCTGGTGATGTCGAGATGCACGAGAAATGAGTGGATTTTTAGATAGCTTGTACGTGACGGAGAACGAACGTTTGGTAGACCTTCTGGAACTCCGAAAGCCAGCCGTTGGAAGGAGGACCCATACTGGTCCCCTCGGGCGGAGAATATGAGGAGGAAAGTCGTGGACTAGTTCACTAGTGGATGCCCTTCGGACGAAGGTGGATAGTCATCGAGCGGGACGACCCGGCAAGTAAAATAAGCAAGGGATGGACCAAGGTAGTCAGCAAAGCCAGTTTAAGCCCTAAGGCTGACCGCAGGTCAGCAAAATGCTGGAGGTGAAGTTTACCGAAGCATGGCATATTCGTGGAAGAAACGTTTCCGGGAAAGATGAGTAAGCCAGCTGTTGTGCGGCAACGACAAGACTCAGGGGAGTCTGTGACGAAGCGATTCCAGGATAAATTGATTGCCGGATGTAGAGCACACCCGACCATGACGGTTCCTGATTGCCCTAAATTATCAACCGGGGCGGCCACCCCTAATTTGACCTGGGGAGTCAAGATGGTGATCGCAGCCGATAGGTGGAGATAGCACCAAGGGATACCAAGCCTATGCAAAGAGATGTCAGGAGGGTACATGGCAGGTTGGAGTCTAGAGGCAATGTGGATCAGCGTGGTGTGATGTGACGAATGCCAGGTCAGGTCAGCAATGCTGCTCGGATGCCAGCAATGGCGGACGGAGTCGAATATGGCGGTGCCGCCGGTCAAGGGTCGTGCGAGAGGATGCAGGGATGTCTGAAGGGGCTAGACTACCGTAGTAGCCTGGACGGG
>MIQA02019284.1:0-28301 GCA_001887855.2 Sclerospora graminicola
TCCGATCAGCAGATGTCGTCTTTTCCATATAATATCCTTCAATCTGCCGATCTCTTCCGGGGTGTTCCCATCCGGGTCTCCCACTTGTAAATCGTCAATGGCAACCGAAGGGGGGCAGGGAGTTACCTCAGGTAGCACCGCCATCTGATCCTCCAGCCTTCAACATATATCTCGCCCCCTTCATGAATGCAAACTTGGTCAGCTTCGACTACTTCGGGATTCTGAATGCAGACTCGATCGCCTTCGGCCGCTTCGGGATTCTGCTCGGCCGGCTGGGCCGATCCGCATTCGGCTATTTCCGAATTCTGCTCGGCCGGCTGGGCCGATCCGCTTTCGGCTATTTCCGAATTCTGCTCGGCCGGCTGGGCCGATCCGCCTTCGGCTATTTCCGAATTCTGCTCGGCCGGCTGGGCCGATCCGCCTTCGGCTATTTCCGAATTCTGCTCGGCCGGCTGGGCCGATCCGCCTTCACCTCGGTCGTCACAACTGTCATCAGGGCTGACCGCATATGCAACTCTGCTTGGTCCTTTCTCCCGACTCTGTCGTTCGTCCGTCTTCCTCTGAGTGGGCAAAACCAGTTCCGCGATCGGGGCGTAGCCTCGACCAATACATTCAGCCGGATCCGGCGACGGCCGGCTCCGCGTCAATATTTTAGAAGGGGTCCGGTACTCGGGTTTATCCACCATCGGAGTCTGGTCCTCTTCTAATTCTTCCTCTTCGCTGACCAGATCGGTGGTTGCCTGAAAAGCCAGGTTTTGCCACTCAATATAGCGTCTTGAACCAATAGTGACATAGCCCGGCCGGCGGGGCACTTTATCCTCGGCCAGCCACATTCCAATAATCACATCTTCATGCAAGGTGAGGGGCTTTTCAGAGATGTTGGTCACGCTTATGAAGTTGAGATGACCACCCCCTTTAACGAACGATGGTACCCAGCACTCGCCCCTTGTCAGCCATAACTTACTCCGCCGGTCGTGTGGTCGTAACATTACTTCCACCGCTTTTCCCACTGGCACCGTTACAAACTGACCTAGCTTGAGGAACTGGACGTGGGCGCCATATAAGGGCCGCCGGCCGGCCAGCTGGATCTGTACCTCGTCCGGCAACGTCAATGTTCCATGCGATAAGTCCAGCCGTATACCGGCCGGGACCATAAAATCCATGCCCAAAATTGCATCCTGCCCGGCCAGCTTGCCTACCCAGGCGGTAAAGTAATATACCAACGACCCAGCTAACGTAATCTTGACTCTTGTCCTTCCTTGGGTCATGTATGAGCTTTCTCCAATGCCGATACATTCCTGCCGCTTCGTCTCGTCTATCTCACACCCCACCTTACGAGCAAAGGTGGTGTCTACGATAGACACTTCTGCGCCAGAGTCGAACAGCATGGTAGCTTTCTGGTTATTGATTTTCCCATCCGCCTTGGCCTGCTTGAACCATTTATCCGGCGAGTGATACTTCCAATAACCTCGCGACTCGCCAGGTAACAGGTTCAATTCCATTCGCACTTCAGACCGGGAATACTCATCCGTCCGTATACTGCTCACCAGGAAGGGGTCAGCCGTGCCGGCCGGGGACCGGATGACGTAATCGTCAAAGTTACATGTATTATCGGTTATCCTTTGCTTTGCTTCTTGATTATCCTCTTTACCGACATATGCATAGATACTAACACTAGACCGCTCGGCTCGAACCAGATTCCAACCTGGCGAGCGATCTAGTTTAACATCTTTTCCGCTTCGGGCGGCAGCATTCCAGCATGCTTGGTCGGGACGTACCACTTCTTCATCAGGTTGTAGAATTCTTCAATTGGGCACAGTCCCGCCTCATGCCCCTCCCCGCAAGTCTTACACGTGAACAGGCAGTGTTCCGCCGGGTGTCCCTTCCTCTCGCACTTCTTGCACGTCAGCCGCTTCCAGCAGCTCCGGTCGTCATGTTTGATGGACCCACAGTGGGTGCACTTGCGCCTGGGGTAATCCTGGTCAGCTCGAGCCGGAAAACTCTTCGACTGACCGGAACCGGCTGGCAGCCTGGACGGCTGACTGGCTTCTGCCGAGAAAAGGTACCGATACTGTTCCTCCTCAGACTCGCCCCCAGATCGCTGATACTCCTCTTCCGAGCTGGTCGCGTCTGACTCTCGGGCGACCATGCGGACGGCTCGGGCCGTCCTGGTAGATGGCGGCCGGCCTCCTTGATCCGCGTTAAATCGGGACTTGAAACGGCCGGTTCCAACTGCCGCCTTGGGGCCTCGCTTCTTCGCTCTTAGGTAGGTGCGCAACGTCAATTCCAGCTCCGTGGTATTCTTCAACCGCAGTAACGCCAGCTGGTCTGCCAGCTCCCGATCGTCCAACGTGCTGATGAAATGTTCCACATGTTCACGAGCGGCTTCCGACCGGCTGGCATCTTCTTTAACGGGGATATCCGCCCTCATGCCAGCGACATTTAAGCGATGGAGATACTCCAGGGGGGTCTCATCCGCTCGCTTCTTGGTGTGGAAATATTGTCGCGCCGCTGACGTTCCAGATCCGCAGTATTGTTCCTCGAACGCACCGGCCAATCCCTCCAATTTCCTCGGATTTCCCGGCTGAGCTGTTGGATCCAGTTTTTCGCTGGACCTTTCATCAAATCCCCGAAGATCAGGCATTTCTCATAGTCCGACGTCCGGTCTCTGAGAAATGCCGACTTCGTCTTGCTCAGCCATCCTCGGGCTTGGTCCTCGTCCGTGTCGCGTCCGGTGAAGTCTTTCAGCTCGGACGTGGCCGACATTCGCACCCTCGTGATCGCTCCTGAATCTGCATCAAACGCTTGGGCCGAGGCCATATGGGCTCGGCGGGCCATCCCCAGATCCAAGTCATCCGGATCGTAATGGTACTTGGCCGACTTGACGGATTCCATATCCACGTCGCTGAGAGACAGCTTCCTATTCGTTGGCCGACGTCCGGCCCGGCGACCTGTCTGGCGGCTCGGCGGGGCGGCATGGAGTTCACTCTGCTTGGACTGCACCGACTCCATGTCTTCGTCACTCGGCTCCCTCGCATAGTACTGGACTGGTTCGGACGCCTGCGTTCCACGACGAGCTGGCTGGTCCGGTGACTTCGGACTGCCGCGGCTGGCGCTCAGCCGACGCTGCTCTTCCAAGTATCGCTCCATCATCGCCGAGAACATGTTTTGCAGGTGATCCGGCACCTGAGGGGCGACTTGGGGAGCTACTTGAGGGGCGACTTGAGGGGAGGCCGGCCAGATTGACATTCCTTCTTGATCCGCCCATCCGCGTCTTCGTCTTCCTCCTTCGGTTCTGGATCCGCCGTCGCCGTCCGCCAGGCCTATACGCTGTACTGGCTGGCGTTCTTCCGCTCGGGCGTACCCGGATCCTTGCGCCCTCCGAGCTTCATGGCCGTCGCCACACGCGCTGCTCCCCTTGGGCCAAGCGTCATGCGGGTAATACCCACCTATGAATCAGATGAGTCTCATTCCGTAGGGGCAGACTCGTACTGCGAAGAGCCTGAGTGTATCCCGGCCGGCATGCTTGTTGCCGGCGGTGTGGACGGTGCCACTCTAGTCGTAGCTGTCATCTTCTTCGACGGCGGCGAGCAACCCACTAGAGGTACCAAGTGGTCGTGCAGGGCGCTGGACGCCTCCTTCAACTTGTCCATCTTCAGATCAAACAACTCGTTCGGATCAAACACGCCGGTGTTAATGCCGGCTTGTTTGAGTTGATCAAATAGTCCTCTAATAAGGGACACGTGGCCGTCTGAGAGAGTTGGGGGAGAGACGGGACCTTTCAATCCGCCTATGATCTTCGGCCGTGTTATTTTTCAGCACCTTATCCGTCCGCAAGAACTGCCCCAACTCGTGAAGATGGAAAGCACGCTCCAAGTCTATATCCGTCGATAGGCCGTCCTGCTTCTCTTCTTCCTCTTCGAAACGCGGTTTATCTTTGTGGGTCGGATAATCCAATTCCTGCCAATCCGGTCTCTTTAGGGGTAGGGGGGCCAGATCGCGACTTGGTCCCGATCCGGCCGGCTTCCCACTCCGGTCGTATCCGACTTCCGCTTTTTCTTCCTTAATTTTTCTTTTATATCCATAATATGCATTTGTTCGTTAGGATCATGGTCGGAACCATGATCCTTCCTCGGACTATGGCGACTTGCACCATAGTCCGATCCGGCTCCATCCGTGTAGCGGCCGGCACTACAGTAAGTAGTACCGTAATCCGCCCCCGGCGGAGCCTCTAGGGGAGTAACTTCTTCTTTAATGTCAACCTCGAACTCCCCCAATCCGAGGCGACCATCGCATCCTTCCATTTTCAGCAGCATTGGGGGCGATATGCCTTCCCCCAATGCACCCGACACAACATCGTCAACAAATTTGACAGGTTTGGGTCTTTCGCCCGCTAGGGACTCGCAGTAATATCCAGAGATCCGGGCACGCGCACCATTGAGGTGTAGTCGCTCTCAGAAAATCTTCCTGAGACGCGAACACCCACGGGGGTCCCAGACGACTGACTACCGGAGGGGGTACTCCGTCCATCCGAGTCATGATCCGATCCGGCTCCATGCCGGCTGGATCGGTCGCTTCCATCCGCTTGATCGCGACTGCTCGAATGTTGCATGTTGAAAGCTCACCTTGTGTTCCCGTCAGTACTGGGTGGTTAGCTCTCCTGGTGGACCCTAGGGCGAAAAGTGTAAATCCGTCCAATAGGGAGATGAGGGTTAGGACTAGGGGTAGCTCTTGGGCGGAAATCGTCACCGGGGAGCTCGTCTGGCAATACACTTGAACTTTGTATAGTGCCGGCTGGGCCGAGAATAGTCGATCGGCCAGCTAAACCAATAAGACACTTGAAGTTTGTATAGTGCCGGCTGGACCGAGAATAATCAATCGGCCAGCTAAACCAATAATAATGAAGGGCGAATCCAAGTGTGTATATGAGGCAGATACAACTCCACACTCTTCCACAGAAGGCCAAAATGTCACCACTTCCCAATACTTAATACCGTGTTCAAAACACGGGCGACTTGAGGTGAGTATACGAAGTCGCCGCGACTCCCGGTCAGGGGACTTCCGGTGGGTTAACTTAACCTTCCCCGGGCAAACCAATAACAGCAAGAGGGGACCTTGTTAGCCCTCTGCCGTGAACCAATAAAGCGACTTGCGTCTAAGAAAGCGAAACGTATACTGATTTATCCTATGTCCAATACTCCCTTTGTGTAACCTACCCCAAATAACACGGCTGGCCAGTCATGTACCTTACCCAACGTAACCCGGCTAACTCCGACTTTGTGTACCCACCCGGCCGGTACACCAACCCCAGATGGTACCAACCCGGCCGGTACACCGAACCCATCTGGTACCAGTCCGAATGGTACATTGTACCCGGCCGGCTCGGCTGGGTAGCCACCCATCCGCGCCTCTCGGCCGCTGACGCCAGCAGTTCCTTGGCAGCCTCTCATACGATCCAGGTGCCTACTCCATCCACTAGAACAATCATCTCCTTTCAGGCTCCCTTCACTCCATCCTCTCAAACAATCCGCCATCTCGGCGGTCCGCCATCCGCGCCTCGGCCGTCAAACATCCATAGTCCTCCCGTCTGCTCAGCCCGCCTGTCCGACTATCCACGCCCCTTGTCAGGTCCGCCGACTTGATTTCCAGCCTGGCGCCGCCTGGCCGCTTATAGACTTCCTCGGCGGCGACTATCCGGCGCCCACACCCTTGGTCCGTATTTCCGCCAATCAGAATGCGCCCTTTGGAAAGTACTTTGTATTATTTCATAAGTCGCTTCACCACATATATGTTCTAGCACTTTCGTTTCGCTCGTCAACTTCTGCTGGAGAAAGAAACAGGCATATTCGGGCCTCCAAATCGAATGCTAAAATCATTCCGAGAGAGTGGAAGGCGTACGCCCGCACTCTAGAATGTACACACGCTGGAGAGTACAAGTGCCGAGGATCTGACAAACACCTGCGGTAAGAGGTGATGTGCATGGGATGTGATGCAAGGGTGCATGTGTATTTATTATTGCTACATGTATGTTTATATTTGTTCAATAAATGTGTTCGTACCTTTATATTCGTGTATGTAGATCAACATGTGTGTGTAGTGGCGACAGGACAAGGAGAAGTTTGTTGTTGCGGTAACCAAAAACGACTTGAAGCATTCTCACCGGCTCTCACAGATTGCATACGCTCAGTATCCTGCCAACCGGTTGGCGCTGAGGCAAGAAGTTTTGGGAACAGTTGATCTGCTGCGCAAAGAAGAAAAAAGTATTCGAAAATACATTTTCGATAATTCAGACGCCTCACTAAACGCCCGGAACATGACGAATTTAGTAAGGAAGTGAAGATGCTCGAGCGAGGAGTGAGGTCGTCAGCGGACAGATTGCGAGGATGGATGAGAGAGTGTTGTGAAGAAGAGCCCGAGAACATAGGACGCATCTTTACGGAACGGATACAAGATAAGGTAACAATTGTAACGTACTAAATGAATTTTATGTATTGAGAATCATTGTTGTGCTATTTAGAATGTTGCCACATGTATCACGCTCCAGACGAAACACATGCGGGACATTTTCTCTCGTTTTCCGGAGGTCCTTCTGATCAACACGACGCATGGAACGAACTACTCGAAATACAAGGTATTCA
Organism: Sclerospora graminicola; assembly: GCA_001887855.2. Classification (NCBI taxonomy): domain Eukaryota; phylum Oomycota; class Peronosporomycetes; order Peronosporales; family Peronosporaceae; genus Sclerospora; species Sclerospora graminicola. The sequence goes on from MIQA02019284.1 coordinate 6,639, forward strand.
GCTTCATGGCACTCGACGTTTAAGGTAAATGGCAGTATGTGCAGCACGCCCCAATCGAGAAAAAACGCTTTCGACTGCTATCAAGACGTTCAAGATCCACAACAAGATCTGGCGCATGGTGCAGTGTGTAATTATTGCTAAAGATTTTACCGAAATGACTATTCTATCTGCTAATCTTCCCGCTGCGCGGATACTACTGTGCCAGTTCCACGTCTTAAAGTAGCTTCGAGAAAGAAAATACGTCTGATGAATATGGATTTACGGCATGGAAAAAGAGAGACTGAAGGGACTAGTGGAGTTGATCGTGTATGCGAAGACTGAACAAGAGTACACGAAGCACTGAATGTACATAAAACATCCACTTCGCCTGAACACATACAGCACCGCTTCTGTCGGTAACACCACCGATCGCAATTATGAGACCTGTCATTCGCCAGACGGTAGCGCCAACGACTCGAGTAACACACTCCAGAAAAAACTTGACGCGTACTCTACAAAAACCTGGGACAAGTGTAAGGACATTGGTGCGCTTACAGTGGCCAGAACGCTGTTACACTTGGCAACAACACCAACAACCGGCTAGAGTCATCATGGAGACTGTAATGGGGTGCCATTAGATAAGTTATATTTAAGTTGAAATATCACAGTTCAATTTTAGAATTATATTCTGAAATGCGAATATTGGATTATAAGTTGTTATAATCCACCCTGAGAACAGATTCTGATACAATTATCGAATCTAACAAGTAATCTAATGATAAAGATATCATTAGATCAGTTTTATACTACTTACTATGATTAGTCTAGGTCTAATTAAACTAGTTAGCTCTTAACCATTCATAAATATATTCACTCTTAAACTTACCTTCTTGTAGACACGTGGCCTTAAGGGATATATATTATATATATATATATATATATAAGAGACAATTATATTAATTAAATAGTCTATCCTAAAGTTTGTCTTATATAAACTAAGGAGGACCAAATTACATTTGGTCCTAACTAATTGCACGCTTCCTCACTGCAATTTTACAGTGTAAGCCAGTAACAGCTAGCCTGTTACAGAGACAACTGAACGATTTTGTCAATTTATTCACCAGCGTCGACGACTGCATTGGATCGGTTATGTATTACCAAAGTATGACTTTTTGCAGCGCAAAAACAAACTTTCCGTTAACCGGAACTCAACAGACGACGCTGGAATGACACAAGCTGCTAACATAGTAAGTGAGCACGCATCCAAATTGATTTACCAGGAGTACGCGTTTGTAATTTCGAGTGGGGCCAAATATAATTTTTACGAAGGAATCATGAACGTATTTTTCTTCAAGAGCACGGTCACGGACGACAGGGCACGTGATGAATCCAACGTGGGATATAACGTGGCGAAATCAAATTGGGAATGCTCATGACTATTTATATCATCACGACTTTTGCCGTGTCAACATGTATTTTACATTCGCAAGGCTTTGAATTTCGGGCAAGTGATCCCAACTCACCTTTTAACATTCACGGTAGATAATTTCACTGGTACGGAGCGAGCCAACAATCGAGTATGCCCCAGTCAAAGCATTCAATGAAGACGCGATTCCCCCTCGGGCCAAAACTCCATGGGATCAAAATCGTAAGTTCAAGGCAGCAAACGAAGTCGGCGTTATAATCATCAGCCAAGCACTGAGTGAGCTCGAGACCAACGAATTTCGGGCAGCTCTCGCGACGCTTGAGAAAATTGAATATATGTTGACTATGAGATAACGCGGTGACTTTGCAGTAGCGTTGGAAATGCAATCAAATTGCATCGATACAGATCCCCATGTGTAACGGGCGCAGACAAATCAAGATCGGAGTGAGAACTCGACTGATAAAGCGTCTTTGATGTGCGGGAAAACGTCCTTAGTCGGTGTGCAAACAAATGATGTTACGGATGGAAACTCGGACGAGTCTGTTGCACTACAAATTGGATCTGACGGTAGAGATAGTGATGAGTGTGTAGCGTTATCGACTAAACATGTTACGGGTGGAAACGTGGACGAGTCGGTTGCGCTACAGATTGGATCTAACAGGGGGGATAGCGATGAGTGTGTAGCGGTACCGACTAAAGATGTTGAGGAAGATGTTGTTCCAGCTACTCAGGTCCAGGTTCAAGACGATGTTGAAAGCTGTGCCGACTTTGTTATTTCGAGTCCACCACGAGCACGTGGTCGACCAAAAATAGCAAAGCGTGCTAAGCAAAAGGCAAGTTCCCGGTACGCGAAAGAATCTTCGCAGATGGAACACAACCAAGTCAGCCTTGCTACCATGCAGAGTATTATGTGCAGCGACGCAACATTCAATATAACAATAAAAGTTGTCGAACGTTATGGGTTGTTTGGAATAAAGAAAGGGACCGAGCAACCGTGACCGTTAAAACTGGATGAAAGAAGCAAAAACAAGCCCATGCCTGTAGAAGACCTGTCTCGTGTTCTACCGAAGTCAATGCCTTCAAAATGGGCTTCGCAAATCAAAGAGAAACCACTAGTCTTGCAGAAAACCTAGTCGCGATCCATGTACCGGAGATCGGAGTGTTCGAGAGTTCAACTTTAAACCTCATGAGCACGTGACAACGTATTACGGACAGAATAAAACATATTGGGCAGACTCTGTCGGTGCTAAAATTGGTGATGCTTTTGAACAAGTTTTCCGAGTATCGATTAACATGGATATTGTACCTTCGCTAAAAACAATCCAACTTCAAACCGAGAAGGTACGTTTATGTCATTTTTTACATCTAGTAACTTCTAACTTGGACTCCCTTTTTCGTTTTTACGTCAATATTGTGGACTTTGCTGGACGAATGCATTTGAGCGGCGCAGCTCTTCATTTCGCTTTAGAAATAATTTTTCGAGACAATAGCCGCGTGTTCGTAGTTTTGCCGCCACTCACTGGTGCTATCAGCGTAGATGATGTGGATAGACGGATACGAGTGATGCTCTTGAAGAACGGTACCGACTATGCTATTTTTCCGCTACTGTTGGGCAGCAACCACTGGTGTTGCGTGTTTGCTCGTATGAGCTCTCATCTTCAATTGCTTAGTTTAATGCAACATGATAACGTTAGTGTTCTGTTGAGAAGAGGATGGAGACTGGGTCACGTAAAGCCATTCCTCTGCCTTGAGACAACATAGCATTTTTAAACTTGCCTTGAGTATAAGAAAAAGTGACTTAGAGAATTTTGGCAACTGTTTACCTGCATGCAGTATTGGCGACAGAGTCAGGTGAAGCTGTGGTGAAGTGCTTCAGAAATTAACGGACTAATGATGATGGATGCCTACACCGGATTGGCTGAAATGTCGCCCTTAGCCGGATGCCCGGACCGGTCTATAAGAAGACGCGATCTGGGAGTTGCCAGGCGCACCTGCGAGGGGCCGGGCGGCGCCAGGCTGGAAATCAGGCTGGCGGACGTGACAAGGGGCATGGATAGTCGAACAGGCGGGCTAAGCGGACGGGAAGGCTACGGATGTTGAACGGCCGAGTGGCAGATGGCGAACGGCCGAGGCGCGGATGGCGAACGGCCGAGGCGCGGGTTGTTTGGAAGGTATGAGTGAAAGGAGCCTGACGGAAGATGATTATTCTAGTAGATGAAGGAGGCACCCGGATCGGATGAGAAGCCGCCATGGAATCGCTAACGCCAGCGGCCGAGGAGCTCGGATGGGTGGCTATCTGGCAGAGCCGGCCAAGTACAATGTACCATTCGGACTTGTGCCAGATGGGTTCGGTGTACCGGCCGGGTTGGTACCATCTGGGGTTGGTGTACCGGCTAGGCAGGTACACAAAGTCGGAGTTAGCCGGGTTACTTCAGGTAAGGCACATGACTGGTCAGCCGTGTTATTTGGGGTAGGTTACACAAAAGGGAGTATTGGATATAGGATAAATCAGTATACGTTTCGCTTTCTTAGACACAAGTCGCTTTCATTGGTTCACGGCAGAGGGCTAACAAGGTCCCCTCTTGCTGTTATTGGTTTGCCCGGGGAAGGTTAAGTTAACCCACCGGAAGTCCCCTGACCGGGAGTCGCGGCGTCTTCGTATACTCACCTCAAGTCGCCCGTGTTTTGAACACGGTATTAAGTATTGGGAAGTGGTGACATTTTGGCCTTCTGTGGAAGAGTGTGGAGTTATATCTACCTCATATACACATTTGGATTCGCCCTTCATTGTTATTGGTTTTGCTGGCCGATTGATTATTCTCGGTCCAGCCGGCACTATACAAACTTCAAGTGTCTTATTGGTTTAGCTGGCCGATCGACTATTCTCGGCCCATCCGGCACTATACAAACTTCAAGTGTATTGCCAGACGAGCTCCCCGGTGACGATTTCCGCCCAAGAGCTACCCCTAGTCCTAACCCTCATCTCCCTATTGGACGGATTTACACTTTTCGCCCTAGGGTCCACCAGGAGAGCTAACCACCCAGTACTGACGGGTACACAAGGTGAGCTTTCAACATGCAACATTCGAGCAGCCGCGATCAAGCGGATGGAAGCGACCGATCCAGCCGGCATGGAGCCGGATCGGATCATGACTCGGATGGACGGAGTACCCCCTCCGGTAGTCAGTCGTCTGGGACCCCCGTGGGTGTTCGCGTCTCAGGAAGATTTTCTGAGAGCGACTACACCTCAATGGTGCGCGTGCCCGGATCTCTGGATATTACTGCGAGTCCCTAGCGGGCGAAAGACCCAAACCTGTCAAATTTGTTGACGATGTTGTGTCGGGTGCATTGGGGGAAGGCATATCGCCCCCAATGCTGCTGAAGATGGAAGGATGCGATGGTCGCCTCGGATTGGGGAAGTTCGAGGTTGACATTAAAGAAGAAGTTACTCCCCTAGAGGCTCCGCCGGGGTCGGATTACGGTACTACTTACTGTAGTGCCGGCCGCTACACGGATGGAGCCGGATCGGACTATGGTGCAAGTCGCCATAGTCCGAGGAAGGATCATGGTTCGACCATGATCCTAACGAACAAATGCATATTATGGATATAAAAGAAAAAATTAAGGAAGAAAAAGCTGAAGTCGGATACGACCGGAGTGGGAAGCCGGCCGGATCGGGACCAAGTCGCGATCTGGCCCCCCTACCCCTAAAGAGACCGGATTGGCAGGAATTGGATTATCCGACCCACAAAGATAAACCGCATTTCGAAGAGGAAGAAGAGAAGCAGGACGGCCTATCGACGGATATAGACTTGGAGCGTGCTTTCCATCTTCACGAGTTGGGGCAGTTCTTGCGGACGGATAAGGTGCTGAAAAAAAAATAACACGGCCGAAGATCATAGGCGGATTGAAAGGTCCCGTCTCTCCCCCAACTCTCTCAGACGGCCACGTGTCCCTTATTAGAGGACTATTTGATCAACTCAAACAAGCCGGCATTAACACCGGCGTGTTTGTTCCGAACGAGTTGTTTGATCTGAAGATGGACAAGTTGAAGGAGGCGTCCAGCGCCCTGCACGACCACTTGGTACCTCTAGTGGGTTGCTCGCCGCCGTCGAAGAAGATGACAGCTACGACTAGAGTGGCACCGTCCACACCGCCGGCAACAAGCATGCCGGCCGGGATACACTCAGGCTCTTCGCAGTACGAGTCTGCCCCTACGGAATGAGACTCATCTGATTCATAGGTGGGTATTACCCGCATGACGCTTGGCCCAAGGGGAGCAGCGCGTGTGGCGACGGCCATGAAGCTCGGAGGGCGCAAGGATCCGGGTACGCCCGAGCGGAAGAACGCCAGCCAGTACAGCGTATAGGCCTGGCGGACGGCGACGGCGGATCCAGAACCGAAGGAGGAAGACGAAGACGCGGATGGGCGGATCAAGAAGGAATGTCAATCTGGCAGCCCGGCCGCCCCTCAAGCCGCCCCTCAAGTCGCCCCCCAAGTCGCCCCTCAGGTGCCGGATCACCTGCAAAACATGTTCTCGGCGATGATGGAGCGATACTTGGAAGAGCAGCGTCGGCTGAGCGCCAGCCGCGGCAGTCCGAAGTCACCGGACCAGCCAGCTCGTCGTGGAACGCAGGCGTCCGAACCAGTCCAGTACTATGCGAGGGAGTCGAGTGACGAAGACATGGAGTCGGTGCAGTCCAAGCAGAGTGAACCCCATGCCGCCCCGCCGAGCCGTCAGACAGGTCGCCGGACCGGACGTCGGCCAACGAACAGGAAGCTGTCTCTCAGTGACGTGGATATGGAATCCGTCAGGTCGGCCAAGTACCATTACGATCCGGATGACCTGGATCTGGGGATGTCCCGCCAAGCCCATATGGCTTCGGCCCAAGCGTTTGACGCAGATTCAGGAGCGATCACGAGGGTGCGAATGTCGGCCACGTCCGAGCTGAAAGACTTCACCGGACGCGACACGGACGAGGACCAAGCCCGAGGATGGCTGAGCAAGACGAAGTCGGCATTTCTCAGAGACCGGACGTCTGACTATGAGAATGCCTGATCTTCGGGGATTTGATGAAAGGTCCAGCGAAAAACTGGATCCAACAGCTCAGCCGGGAAATCCGAGGAAACTGGAGGGGATTGGCCGGTGCGTTCGAGGAACAATACTGTGGATCTGGAACATCAGCGGCGCGGCAATATTTCTACACCAAGAAGCGGGCGGATGAGACCCCCTTGGAGTATCTCCATCGCTTAAATGTCGCTGGCATGAGGGCGGATATCCCCGTTAAAGAAGATGCCAGCCAGTCGGAAGCTGCCCGTGAACATGTGGAACATTTCATCAGCACGTTAGACGATCGGGAGCTGGCAGACCAGCTGGCGTTACTGCGGTTGAAGAATACCACGGAGCTGGAATTGACGTTGCGCATGTACCTAAGAGCGAAGAAGCGAGGCCCCAAGGCGGCAGTTGGAACTGGCCGTTTCAAGTCCCGATTTAACCTTGATCAAGGAGACCGGCCGCCATCTACCAGGACGACCCGAGCTGTCCGCGTGGTCGCCCGAGAGTCCAACGCCACCAGCTCGGAAGAGGAGTGTCAATTATCCGGGGGCGAGTCTGAGGAGGAACGGTATCGGTACCTTTTCTCAGTAGAAGCCAGTCAGCCGTCCAGGCTGCCAGCCGGGTCCGGTCAGTCGATGGGTTTTCCGGCTCGAACTGACCAGGATTACCCCAGGCGCAAGTGCACCCACTGTGGGTCCATCAAGCATGACGACCGGAGCTGTTGGAAGCGGCTGACGTGAAAGAAGTGCGAGAGGAAGGGACACCCGGCGGAACACTGCCTGTTCACGTGTAAGACTTGCGGGGAGGTGCATGAGGCGGGACTGTGCCCAATTGAAGAATTCTACAACCAGATGAAGAAGTGGTACGTCCCGACCAAGCATGCTGGAATGCTGCCGCCCGGAGCGGAAAAGATGTTAAACTAGATCGCTCGCCAGGTTGGAATCTGGTTCGAGCCGAGCGGTCTAGTGTTAGTATCTATGCATATGTCGGTAAAGAGGGTAATCAAGAAGCAAAGCAAAGGAAAACCGACAATACATGTAAGTTTGACGATTACGTCATCCGGTCCCCGGCCGGCACGGCTGACCCCTTCCTGGTGAGCAGTATACGGACGGATGAGTATTCCCGGTCTGAAGTGCGAATGGAATTGAACCTGTTACCTGGCGAGTCGCGAGGTTATTGGAAATATCATTCGCCGGATAAATGGTTCAAGCAGGCCAAGGCGGATGGGAAAATCAATAACCAGAAGGCTACCATGCTGTTCGACTCTGGCGCGGAAGTGTCTATCGTAGACACCACCTTTGCTCGTAAGGTGGGGTGTGAGATAGACGAGACGAAGCGGCAGGAATGTATCGGCATTGGAGAAAGTTCATACATGACCCAAGGAAGGACAAGAGTCAAGATTACGTTAGCTGGGTCTTTGGTATATTACTTTACCGCCTGGGTAGGCAAGCTGGCCGGGCAGGATGCAATTTTGGGCATGGACTTTATGGCCCCGGCCGGCATACGGCTGGACTTATCGCATGGAACATTGACGTTGCCGGACGAGGTACAGATCCAGCTGGCCGGCCGGCGGCCCTTATATGGCGCCCACGTCCAGTTCCTCAAGTTAGGTCAGTTTGTAACGGTGCCAGTGGGAAAAGCGGTGGAAGTAATGTTACGACCACACGACCGGCGGAGTAAGTTATGGCTGACAAGGGGCGAGTGCTGGGTACCATCGTTTGTTAAAGGGGGTGGTCATCTCAACTCTATAAGCGTGACCAACATCTCTGAAAAACCCCTCACCTTGCATGAAGATGTGATTATTGGAATGTGGCTGGCCGAGGACAAAGTGCCCCGCCGGCCGGGCTATGTCACTATTGGCTCAAGACGCTATATCGAGTGGCAAAACCTGGCTTTTCAGGCAACCACCGATCTGGTCAGCGAAAAGGAAGAATTAGAAGAGGACCAGACTCCGATGGTGGATAAACCCGAGTACCGGACCCCTTCTAAAATATTGACGCGGAGCCGGCCGTCGCCGGATCCGGCTGAACGTATTGGCCGAGGCTACGCCCCGATCGCGGAACAGGTTTTGTCCACTCAGAGGAAGACGGGCGAACGACAGGGTCGGGAGAAAGGACCAAGCCAAATTTGTTGAAGATGTTGTCTCGGGTGCATGGGGAGAAGGCATATCGCCCCCAATGCTACTGAAGATGGAAGGATGCGATGGTCAACTCGGATTGGGGGAGTTCGAGGTCGACATTAAAGAAGAAGTTACTACCCTAGAGGCTCCGCCGGGGGCGGATTACGGTACTGTGCCGGATTACGGTACTACTCACTGTAGTACCGGACGCTTTACCCCGGCTGGAGCCGGATCGGATTATGGTGCAAGTCACCATAGTCCGAGGATCATGGTTTTGACCGTGATCTTAACAAACAAATGCATATTATGGATATCAAAGAAGAAAAAAAGAATCGGAAGTCGAATACGACCGGAGTAGGAAGCCGACCGGATCGGGATCAAGTCATGATCCGGGCCACCTACCCCTAAAGAGACCGGATTGGCAGGAATCGGGTTATCCAACCCGCAAAGATAGGCCGCGCTTCGAAGACGAAGAAGAAAAAGTGGACGGCATATCGAAGGTTACGGATACAGACCTGGAGCGTGCTTTCCATCTTCACGAGTTGGGGCAGTTTTTGCGGACAGATAAGGTGCTGAATATAACACGGCCTAAAATCCTAGGGGGATTAAAAGGTCCCATCTCTCCCCCAGCCCTCTCAGACAGACACGTGTCCCTTATTAGAAGACTATTCGATCAACTCAAGCAAGTCGGCATTAACATAGGCGTGTTCGATCCGAACGAGCTTTTTGAGCTGAAGGTGGAAAAGTTGAAGGAGGCATCCAGCGCACTGCATGTCCGCTTGGTACCGTTAGTGGGCTGTTCTCCGTCGAGGAAGATGACGACCACGACTGGAGTGGCGCCGTCCACGCCAACGGCAGCAAGCCGACCGGCCGGAATACATTCGGGTTCTTCCCAGTACGAGTCCACCCCCTTGGAAGCGGGCTCCTCCGATTCATCGGTGGGTATTACCCGTATGACGCTTGGCCCAATGGGAGCAGCGCGTGTGGCGACGACCATGAGGTTTGGAAGACATGAAGATCCCGATACGCCCGAGCGGAAGAAAGCCAGTCAGTACAGTGTACAGACTCGGACGGCGATGACGGACCCAGAGCCGAAGGGCGAAGACGCGGACGGGCGGATTAAGAAGGAATGTCGATCCGGCAGCCCCCCAAGTCGCCCCGCGAGCCGCCCCCCAGGCGAGCCCTCAAGTGCCGGATCACCTGCATAACATTTTTTCCGCAATGATAAAACGATACTTGGAAAAGCAGCGTCGGCTGAGTGCCAGCCGCGGCAGTCCGAGGTGACCGGACCAGCCGGCTCGTCGTGGGAGTCGGGTGCCCGAGCCAGTCCAGTACTTTGCGAGGGAGCCGGTTGACGAAGACATGGAGTCAGTGCAGTCCAAGCAGAGTGATCCCCGTGCCGTCATGCCAAGCCACCAGACAGGTCGCCGAACCGGACGGCGGCCAACAAATAGGAAGCTGTCTTTTAGCGACGTGGATATGGAATCCGTAAGGTCGGCCAGGTGCCAATATGATCCGGATGACTTGGACCTAGGGATGGCTCGCTGAGCCAATGTTGCCTCAGCCCAAGCGTTTAATCCGGAATCAGGGGCGATTGCAAGGGTGCGAATGTCAGCCACGTTCCAGTTGAAGAATTTTACTGGACGGGACATGGACGATCACGAGGATGGCTGAGCAAGACGAAGTAAGCATTTTTCAGAGACCAGACGCCGGACTATGAGAACTGCCTGATCTTCGGAGACATGATGAAGGGTCCGTCTAAAAACTGGATCTTACCGCTCAGCCGGGAAGTCCGAGATGATTAAAAGGCATTGGTTGAAGCTTTTGGAGAGCAATATCGTGGATCTATAATGTCGGTGGCGCGCCAATATTTTCACACCAAGAAGCGACCGGACGACCTCCATCATCTAAATGTTGCTGGCATGAGGGCGAATATACCGGGTAAAGAAGATGCCAGCCGGTCGGAAACCGGTCGGGAACATGTGGAGCATTTTATCAGCACGTTGGACGATCGGGAGCTGGCGGACCAGCTGGCGTTACTGCGATTGAATAATACCACGGAGCTGGAATTGATGCTGCGCACCTACCAAAGAGCGAAGAAGCGAGGCCCCAAGGCAGCAGTTGGAACTGGACGGTTCAAGTAACTCGGATCAAGGAAGCCGGCCGCCATCCACCAGGACGGCCCGAGCCATCCGCATGGTCGCCCGGGAGTCGGATGCGACTAGCTCGGACGAGGAGTACCAGTGATCTGGGAGCGAGTCTGAGGAGGAGCTGTACCGGTACCTATTTTCGGCGGAAGCCAGTCAGCCATCCAGGCTGCCATCTGGATGGTCCCAGCCGGCATACGATTGGATTTATCGCATAGAACATTGACGTTGCCGGATGAGGTGCAGATCCAGCTGGCCGGCCGGTGGCCTTTATATGGTGCCCACGTCCAGTTCCTCAAGTTTGGTTAGTTTGTAACGGTGCGAGTGGGAAAAGCGGTGGAAGTAATGGTACGACCACACGACAGGCAGCGTAACCTATGGCTGACAAGGGGTGAGTGTTGGGTACCCTCGTTTGTCAAAGGGGATGGCCATCTCAATAACATAAGCGTGACCAACATCTCGGAAAGGCCCCTCACCTTGCATGAAGACGTGATCATTGGAATGTGGCTGGCCGAGGACAAGGTGCCCCGCCGGCCGGGTTATGTCACTATTGGCTCAAGACGCTATATCGAGTGGCAAAACCTGGCCTTTCAGGCAACCACCGATTTGGTCAGCGAAGAGGAGGTAGTGGAAGAGGACCAGACTCCAATGGTGGCTAAACCAGAGTACCGGACCCCTTCTAAGATACTGACTCGGAGCCGGCCGTCGCCGGGTCCGGCTGAACGTATTGGCCGAGACTATGCCCCGATCGCCGAACTGGTTTTGCCCACCCCGATGAAGACGGACGAACAACGGAATCAGGAGAAAGGACAAGGCAGAGTTACATGTGCGGTCATCCCCGATGCCGGATGGTTTGATGAACGAGATGAAGGCGGATCGACCCAGCCGGCCGATCGGAATTCGGAAATAGCCGAAGGCGGATCGACCCAGCCGGCCGATCAAAATTCGGAATTAGCCGAAGGCGGATCGACTTAGCCGGCCGATCAGGATCCCGAATTAGTCGAAGCTGACCAAGTCTGCATTCATGAAGGGGGCGAGCTATATGTTGAAGGCATGGAGGATCAGATGGCGGTGCTACCTGAGGTAACCCCCTGCCCACCAGCGGTTACTATTGACGATCTGCAAGTGGGAGACCCGGATGTGAACACCCCGGAAGAGATCAGCAGGCTGAAAGATATCATATGGAAAAGAAAGCATCTGCTGATTGGACCAGGAAACGCGGCCGCCCATGGGGCGGTATGCGACATTGATGTGGGAAACGCCAAGCCGGTTGCACAAAGATACCGGAGAGTCGCCCCCCAGTATCGGGAAAAGCTGTCGGAGCTTATCAAGGGATTGCTGACCACCAAGATAATTCAGCCGTCCACCTCGCCATGGGCTTCGCCCATCGTAATCATTATCAAGAAGAGTGGGGTGGATATAAGGCTGTGTATTGACTACCGGCTGGTGAACCGGCTGACTAAACTGATGGTTTACCCGATGCCGTTGATAAACGACCTGCTGGAGGATTTGGATAAAGTTTTGTGGTATTGCTCATTGGACATGGCCAGTGGATTCTGGGTGGTCTCTATGACCGATCGTGCACGGGAGATCTCTGCGTTCGTGACGCCCTTCGGGTTGTTCGAGTGGAACCGGATGCCGTTCGGCCTGAAGAATGCCCCGCAGATTTATCAACGGCTGATAGATAACGCGTTGTATGGACACTTCAAGATCAAGGCGGATCAAGATCCTGCTCTGGTCGGTGACGTGTTCGCCGAAGGTGACCCGGACCCCGACCCAAAACCTTCAGTTTTGGGGCGGCGGTCTTACATTGATGACATTCTTGTGACGGCTACTACTTGGGATTTACTGTGTGACAAAGTGGAAAAGTTGATGATTACGTGAAAAGTGGAATCTTTGGATTAGTGTAGTTAAGAGTTTCTGGATAAAGACTAAGGTGACCTATTTGGGTCACCAGGTTTCGATCGCCGGATTGGAAGCCAATCCAAAGGATTTGGTGTCCTTGAGTAATCTGCCTTTTGCGCGGTCTCTAAAGGCTATGCAATCTTTTTTGGCAGCCTGAATTACTACAGTCGGTTCATTGAGGATTTTGCGATCTATGCTGCGGTTTTGTATGAATTACGGGAGGTGGATTACCACAAGCTGAGAGAGCAGGATAGGCAAGTGAAAGCGCGGTAGCAATATCAGCCAATGGGATACCGCCCGGGTCAAAAAAATATTTCCACCAATGAGATGCCGTGTCAACTATTTTGGCCAATGAGATGGCGCCCTTGTCTTCCCAGATAGGCAGCCGGCCGCTGAATTCCTGTGCGGCCGGTCCGGACGATCACATGACCCGGGCGATGGTAGCTTTTGGCATGTTGAAAGAAAAGATGGCGACCACACCAGTCCTGAAGCATTTTTATGTTAATAAGGTTCCTGTGGTCATCATCTATGCCAACAAGTGGGCCATCTCAGCTGCCGTTGTTCAGGATCATGACGGAGTGTACTGTCCTGTGACATTCACCAGCCGGACTCTGAAGGCTAATGAAGTTAACTATGGGCTAGTGGATAAAGAAGTTTTGGCCTTATTACGGATCCTAGATGTGTGCTATACTATGCTGGTGTCTCGGCCCATCAAGGTACTTTCTAGACGGTCGACCCTGTCATGGCTTCTGACGGCAAATGGAATTGACGGCCGGCTGGGTAGATGGGCGGCTCTGCTGTCTCAGTGGTCCCTCGAAGTAATCAAGTGTACTAAAGGAGAAGTAGAGATACTGGGAACGTTAGCGGCCAGCATTACCCCCAGGGCAGAAGTGGAGGAAGCACTGATAGCTATAGCACCTCGGAAGCAGCCTCGACAATCCATCATATTACCGCCGCCAACAGTGGGACCTACGGAGGAGCTAATGGTTCTGAGTTTTGACGGATCGGCGAGTGTAAAGAAGGGAGTCGGGGCCTATAGTGCTATTTTGTGGAAGTTGCCCGAGTGGAAAGTGGTCACGGCAGCTTTAGATTTCACGCCTGGCATAACAGTGAACGAAGCAGAGTACCGAGGGCTTTTACTTTGCCTAGATCTGCTGGCTGGCCGGACGCAGGGGCGGATCATCATATGTGGTGATTCCAATCTGGTGATCCGGCAAATCACAGGAGAGATAGATTGCAAGGCGCCCCGGCTTAGATTGTTGAATGATCGGGTTATGTCCGCCTTGCGGAGATGGCCGGAACACGAGCTGATACATGTCAAACGGGACTGGAATAAGAGCGCAGATCACTTGGCTACGCTGGCCATGCGTGACCAAGTCGGGGTAACGGTTTCCGATCCAGTTCTGTTATCAGATTTGACGGAGATCAATCGGCTGCCCGAAATTGTCCATCCGGCCAACACGAAGGAGGTAATCCAGGTGAGCGCCGTCACCCGGTCGCAGAAGCGCCGCTCTTCAGCCGCTGGCTCACTATCTCCGGAAGCAATGAGCGAAGGGATAGTGCAACAGTTACGAGCAGAGCGGATTCTCCAAGCGCAGGACGAAGAGGAGTGGATAGTGGATCTCAAGGCATACCGTAAAGGGGAAGTGGATAAACTGACCGCCGAACAAGCTAAAGAATGCTTTAAACTAGCCCCGGATTACGAAGTGGATGAAAACGGGTTGCTGTTTTTCTACCGAGATGCTGACCAGCCCGAGATTGAGAGGGATAAATCCGCTCGGCTGGTCGTACCTACTACCCTACAACCGGATATCCTCCATCACTATCACGTGAGCCTAGAAGGAGGACATCAGGGCATCGGCCGGACATATCATAAAATCAAGGCACATTTTCACTGTCGGGGCCTCTACCGCAGCGTACAAGCTTATGTGGGAAGCTGTCCGGATTGTGAAACGGGGAAGGGCCGGCCGACCATTAGAGGGCGGTCGCCTGGGAATATACAGGCCACCTATCCTTTTCAAGTCATCGCGATGGACCATATCCCATCCTTACCTAAATCTCGAAATGGGTACACAGAGCTGCTGATCTGGACGGATTTGTTTACCGGACTGGTCATAGCAAAGGCCAGTTCCACACGTACCGCTCAGCAGGTTGCTCAAAGTTACGAGGAATGTGTGTTCAGGCGTTTCGGAGCGAGAGAGGTCATCCGGCATGATAGGGAGCCCGGATTTATGGCGGACGTATTCCGAGCCTTCAACAAGATTCTGGGACAAAAACAGAGCGCGACCATGGCCTACCGCCCGCAAGCGAACGGGAAGGCCGAAAGGATGGTTCAAACTCTTATCCGAGCTCTCCAGATGTATGTGGTGGAGGCGGATCAGTGCGACTGGGACGAATACGCGGAGAGACTGGTTTTCGCCATCAATTCGTCGTACGATCGAGTAAGGGGCGACACCCCTTTCTATTTAGCTTATGGATGGGACCCCGATCCACTTTGGAAGCTGCCATATTAATAGGGTGCACAAGAAGCCGGGACAGAGACGCCCGTCGCTGGAGGATGGGAGTGCAACGTCACTATTCACTGGCGCGAGAACAGGTAAACGAACGCCTCCGACAAGCAATTAAGGACCGCGCTGAGCAGAATAACGACCGAGCTAGAGAACACGGTATAGAGCCAGGTTCCCAGGTATGGCTGTATCTGGATCGGGTCAAGGAGGGCTATGCGCGGAAGTTAGCTCATATGTGGCATGGCCCTTTCCGAGTAGCGGAACTGGTCGGGGATCATGCAGTCAAGCTGGTTACGGCAGGCACGGATTATAACGTTTTCCCGATAGTGCATGTGTCCAAGTTGAAGTTGGTTAAACACTTCCCGGACCGCCCGAATACGCACCTGACGGTGGAGAGCGGCCGGTTCGACTTTGACGAAGCCCTGCTGCCAGAGGATAGCTGGGACAAGCCGCTAGATCCGGATGAGTACGAAGTAGAGGAGATTTTGGATGTTCGGAATGGGCGGAAACCCGGTTTGGGCGGATTCATAGAGAGTTTCTCGTGCAGTGGAAAAATTGCGAAGAACGGTCGTGGGTGGATGAGCTGGATCTAAATTGTGGAGCCTTAATGAAAGATTTCGATCGCCAATGAGCGAGCCGAAACCGCTTCGGAGTCATGCAGACCCATGAAGAAGGTGAGGCGGAGCCAGAAAATTAGGCCATCCGGCTACCGGGCAGTCGGCACGGCCGTATTAATTGACACTAATCAGCCAATCAACCGGCGGATGAAAATTAGTCTGGTCAGGGATGGGCCGATCGGGTGTTGGAGTAATCTTAAAGTCAGTATGGTGCCGGATGGAAGATTTGAGGAATTAGCAGGAGTGGCGAAGCCGGATGGGTATTTCGGATTAGAAGGATGGACAAGTGGTTTCGATGTGGAAAACGGAAAGAAAGATGTATTATCGAGGCAAATGGCCATAAATGGATGAAAAAGTGAAAATAGTTAAAAGCCAAAAAATAAGACTGGCCTCGTGAATCATCCCTGGCGAGTTCGGCAGAACTTGTTTCGGAGTCGGGACACGCGGAGGCCAGGATGGCGATCGGGGTCCTGCCGGTACTGGTTGCGCCACGGATCTTGTTGATCGAGTTCAGCGAGCGAACTTGGAGAGTGGTGGCCCGACCCAATCCTGGATACCAAGTCCCACTTTCGGCCGGATGTCCGCTTTTCTCCACCCGGCGGGTAGCTAGATGTAGCATGATAGGGTGGAGAAAAATGTCCAAGTCGCAGTGGCCGAGCTGGATGCCGGCGATGACAAGGGTGCAAACCTTTGTCCAGCCCTCCGCCGCCCGGTTCCGACGCTGCTTACGGTCGGCTCGATATTGGACCAGGTCGGGGAACCTACGTTCGGCGGAAGCAGAGATGAAGAGATGATGGGTAGACTCCCAGATGGCTTGTCCATGCCGGGAGAGATACCCCTTACAGGCTTCACGAAGATCAGCGAACCACACAACATGGGGTAGGCCCATTCCCGGCATGTCCGTCGCCAGTACGGTCCATGGTTTGAGAGATAGGATCGCATTCAGCGGTTCGATTGTAACAAGATCAGGACGCCATTCAGTGACCTTAGGTGTCGCGGGTGCCGGTGGAAATATTCACAACGGCGGGCGAGACAAAGCCCGGGCGACGAAGGTGCCGGTGAGGTCTTTGATACACAAGCCCCACAATTGCTCCTTGGACCAAGGGAGAGCCACAGTCAGTTCGGAAGCCGTCATGACTTTCCGGCGGGGAATCCAAAACGGGGGAGACTCCTCGGAGGGTTCCTTAGACTCGTTCTCGTCCAACGCAAAGAAGTCCGGGGAAGGTGACCTCTCGTAGCCCTCGGCGGCGGCCTCATGGCCGTCCATGTCTGGTAGGTCGGGCGCCCCCTCCCCATCTGGAGAGGCGGTGGATGGGCCTTGAGGGTCGTGAGGAGAGAATCTGAGGAGGCCGAAGCAGACGAAGCTCTAGATGAAGATCTTGTGGCACGGGAACGATGGGGCGATTTCCCGGAAGCCAGCGAGCCGGACGGAGCCGGAGTCGAAGTGGGGTTAGAACCCGGTCCATTGTTTCCACGAACTTTTGCCGTGCTCGCTGGCGCGGCAGACTGTTTAGGCCGTTTAGTTGCCGCGGGGGAATGGAGCGACGCAATGTTACGACTCGACGAACGCCTTGGACCAGGTGAAATCATACGCTGGTTCCGCTCCCCCCTCTTCAGGAATCGTCGCTGTCGTAATCGACAGGTTCGGGATCCATAATCATGTCGTTGTATAACGACGGATCCGAGTAATCTCTAGCACGTATAGACTCGCTAGATTCTATTAGGGAACATCTACCCCCCCTTACCCCCTCATCGGAGTCATCGCCAAACAGCGACAATGTATCCTCTTTTGCCCACCTTTTGGCAGACATTAACGTATCAGATGCTGCCTTGGCAGCATCTGTACTTAGCGACAATGGGTCTTGTGGTCTTTCCTCCTCTGACGCTGCTTTAGCAGCGTGTTCGACATCTTAGCGTCAGACGCTAACGATCTTCTTCATCTCCTCAGCAGTGCCCATAAGAGCGAATTTGCGTGTGCGGACCATGATGTCTTCTGGTCGGGAATTTGTGGTTTGGAAAAAAAAATTAACCAACAAGTGCCACCAGTCGATTGGCCAATATTTAAGTGTATTCGTGGCCAACCACCTTAAATATGGGGTGATGTAATGGTGTGCCAATACATAAGTGATTTTAAGTTGAAATATCACGGTTCGATTCCAGACTTGCTGTCTGAAATGTGAATATTGGATTATAAGTTATATCCCCAAGGATCGATTGGCCAATATTTAAGTGTATTAGTGGCCAACCACCTTAAATGTGGGGTGATGTAATGGTGTGCCAATACATAAGTGATTTTAAGTTGAAATATCACAGTTCAATTCCAGACTTGCTGTCTGAAACTTGAATATTAGATTATAAGTTATATCCCCAAGGATCGATTGGCCAATATTTAAGTGTATTAGAAGCCAACCACCTTAAATGCGGGGTGATGTAATGGTGTGCCAATACATAAGTGATTTTAAGTTGAAATGTCACAGTTCAATTCCAGACTTGCTGTCTCAAATGTGAATATTGGATTATAAGTTATATCCCCAAGGAAATCCCATTCGGATGCAAATACCGAATCCAAGAGGGGTTCTCATAATAAGAGTATTATTAGATCAATTTTATATTGTATATTTGTTTAGACTAATTAGCTCTAAACCAGGTTACCGTCTTGTTGCCACATGTCCAATTATATATCTTAATATATAATTAGACGCATCTAAAAAATCAGATAAATACTCTTAGTTTAATTAAACTATTGGGGAACAAATTTTATTTATTCCTTACTTAAATTGCACGCTTCTTCATTGCAATTGACAGTGTAAGTCTGTAGCTGCTAGCTACAGGTTTTGTCACTCGGGGTCTTATGTGCTCTTCTTCATTACTTCTTTATCTGTGATCGTTACGCTTGAGGTATATCTGTTGGCTCTTTGCTCTTGACTGTTGATGTAACACCTAGTAGACGGTTGTTTTGAGCTTCGGGAGGATAGCTATCTAGTTTCTCCGCTCTCCTAAGGTTTACTTGTCGTTCACTTGTACTACAAATACGAATAGAGCACAAATGATCATTTTGTAGTTACAAATAGGAAGTTATGGTTTTTATACAAATATTTGATGAAGTAAAGATATATAATACAGATCATATACAAATGGATTGTACTCACATAAGTAGAGCCACCAAATCATGTAAAATATCTATATTCACACTTTCGTATGATATGCGAATGTATTTATCTACACAATACAAATAAAACCTGTCCATCGAGTGACCGATTTCATATCATGAAAGTTCCGATACTTCGACCATTCCAACACAATGCATAAAATAGACAAAAAGAGAGGGATTACCATTAAACCAAAACCCTTTACTACACTGGTGACAAACCCTAAACCCGTTACGGCATGCGAGCAAAGTGCTCCCTTGCACTATAAGCGATGATGGGTCCTGATTTTTCATCCGCGTGGTTCTCACATGCCATGTAATCCTCAGGCATATCGCTTGATATCCGACCCCTGGTTCCTACCAATCGAAAGTCTTAAATATCATTTATACAAGATCAAACTATACTTAATAGGATATCGGAGGATTTGCACAATGTCATTTAAAGTTTTATAGTCTACGTTAAGTACGGCTGGAACTTTGATGGTATTATACCATTCCCACCCTCGTATTTGATTTGATAATTGATATTCTTAAATAAAATATCTTTTAAATACATTTAAAAATCAATCATGCATTTGATGACATCAATGTGAGCTGCAAGCCCCTTCCGGCACAGCGTCATACGTATGTTAAAGCTCCAATGAAAATAGTTGTCATTACTGAGAAGGTCTTTAGGCTTTTTTCTTTTTATCTCATTTGTCGTCGATAGGTCAGACTTTGGGCTCATAACCTGTTCGCTATGCAGAAGATGAAGAGTGAGTTTATGTAGTAGCAGAAATAAAAACCTAAAGGAAATCAGGTAAACCGTGCAAGCGTGGGTAACTAGCGCTAGTTCAGTATGGCTCTTACATCTAGGTAGCTTACCTTTGTGCTTTCATTTCTCATTCAGTAAATGTTGAAAAGAAAACACTCCACCTGCTCGATGACTTCCTCGTTTCAGAGGCAGAGAGAACAGTGAGGAATAGTGGGTTAGTACGGTACACGTTCCGGCTGGACCGACGTTTTTTCCCGTATACCGGAGGATCCTCGGGAATCGATGGGGAAGCCGCCTGCTCGCCGGCTGGCACCGGTGGAGGGTTAGGGCTTCGGGAAGTATCCCAGATCCGCAGACGAGTGGTCACTCCCGTGCTAACGGTTGCCGATTCTGAAGCGGACGCCCCTGCTCCGGATGTTAGGGCACCCGAGGCAGAATCAGCAGCCAACGAGAGAGGTGGCGGAGCGGAAGTGGTCGGATTGGGACCCCGCTGACAAGCAAAATCGAGGAGGTGCCTAATGGCCTCCCGGATGGGAGCAGGGCCCTTCACCAGGCGTTCCATCCTGGTACCCGCCGCGATCAGTCGAGCTCGACCCGCCTCTATAGAAGACAAACAGTCCGTGCGGCGCTGAGCAAAGTTGGAAACCACCTGTCGGGATCTATCCACGTTTGATTGGGCCTCGGCGTGCGCGTTTTTGAGCTCTCGGACTCGACGTTGAAGCTCGGACGACACAGAGGCGGACCGATACAACGATTCTGATACTTCCCCAGCTTCTTTGCGAGCTGGATCCGGTGATATTCCAGATTGCCAGGTTTACCTACAAACTCTCCAATCGCTGGGAGAGGAGGATATACCTCTTGTAGTGTGCCGTCACCTCGCGCGAGGCATGAGAAGACTCGAGCATCAGGACACGATAGCACATGACAACCTGTTCTGAGAACGCATACAGGGTGAGTGGATTGGGAAATAGTCCTGAACAGGCGAGGATGCACTTACTTTGGGATTTCACGGTGGCCGTCGCTTTCTGGTACAAGATACGCAACGAGTCAATGAATTCAGACAGCTGTTTGAAGTGGTCCCTCTCTTGAAGGAGACCGGCCTTCTCACTTTCCAGTCGGCTGATGTGGCTCTGGAATTGGAAGTCAGCCAGTACCTCCCGGACCCGGGCTTCATCTGCCTGCTGATCAGCCAGCCGTGCGGTCAGAGACAACTCGGTGTTCGCCCTCTCCAGGCTAGCTACCTGAGCGGTCAGAGCAGCGACTTGAGCTTTCAGGGTAGCCACCTCGGGCTGCCCTAGACGACGATCTAGGCCAGCCGAGCGGGCGCCTAAGCAGCCTACCGATGGTCTCGTAGGCGTCGGGGAGTGTTCCAATGATGGGTCAGCGTGGGTGTCTTCTTGGCCGGACATAGGGGCAGCGGAGGGTTGAAGTGCGAAAGATGTAGTGAGCTCGTGCCTCAACCGTTGTGCGGCTGCGACAAGACTCAGGGGCGGCTGTGGTGAAGTGACTTAGAAATTAACGGACTAATGGGAAGTGAACGCCCCCACCTGATTGGTGGAAATGTCGTCCTTCGCTGGATGCCCGGATCGGCCGACAAGGGACGTAATCGGGTGGCCGCTGGATGTATTGCCAGCAGCAGGACGGTGCCAGGCCTGGAATCGGGCCAGATGGATGTGGCCGAGACGTGGGTAGTTGGGCTAGCGGACCAGGCGAACGGGATGACCTCGGATGGTGGATAACCAAAAGGCGGATTGGTCGGAAGGTATGGGCGAAGGGTCCTGAAGGAGGTTGAGTTTCTTAGAGGACGGAGGAGGCACCAGGGTCGGACGTGGAGCTGCCAAGGAAGTGCTAACGCCAGCGGTCAAGTGAGCTTAGATGGATGGCCATCCGGCCGATCCGGCTGGGTTCGGTGTACCGGCCGGGCTGGTACCAGCTAGGTTCGGTGTACTGGCCGGGCTGGTACCAGTTGGGGTTGGTGTACCGGCCGGGTTGGTGCCAACTGGGG
>MIQA02019288.1:0-16831 GCA_001887855.2 Sclerospora graminicola
TCGCAAATCGGTTCATCATAGCCGCGAACATGGTTTTCAATCGCTCTGGGACCTCCGGCATGTTGGTATGACCAGTGTCGGGAGTCGGATTGTTCTGTGGCACTTCCTGAGCATCTTCAAAACTATCGTCCGATCCGACTCGACCAGGTTCAGGCTTCCTTTTCCTGTTCTGCGACTCGATCTTGGGATCGATCTGCTTGATCCCTTTCGGGCCCAACGTCATACGTGTGATCCCAACCGTGGAGTCGGTGGAGGCCGCTCCAGATTGTGATGACGATTGATATATCGACTCAATATCCATAGGATACTCAACCAACTGTGATCGGTGCGAAGGATCCGCGATCGGCGACTGAACCACTGGGTTCGCCCCTAGTAACGAGGCAAGGTGATCATATAGAGTTGTCATAGCTTCTCTGATCGTCTCTTGATCCAGATCGAAAAGCAAATTCGCGTCGAAGGCACCAGTAGTGAAGCCAACCTCGTCGATCTGCGCCAAGAGGTTCCTGATCAGATCAAGTTGACTGCCTGTGATCACCGGCCGGGTCGCTCGACCTTCAAGCTTCCCGATGATCTTAGGTTTTATGATCTTCATCACTCGGTTGGTAGCCAGGAACTTGTGAAACTCTCGAAGATAGAACAGTCGTTCCACATCTTGGACAGTGGTCTTCTCGGCTGGTTCGATCTTCTCTTCGTCTTCCTCGAAGATCTTCGGTTTAGGTTTCACATATTTTTTAGGTGGATCGCAATGACCCGCCCCCATGTTTTTTCTGTCTTTTTCCATTTTCTTCTTATGCATAGGATCAAGGTTAACACCTCGATCCTTTCCCGGGTTATAGTTAACTTTACTATAACCCAGATCGGCCCCGATCGGGGCCATATGGGGAGTTGTTTCATCTTTAATTTCGACCTGGCACTCCACCAGACCAGGTCGATCATCGCTTCCTTTAGAAATGGACAGCATCGGAGGCGATACGCCTTCCTCCAATACACCCGAAAAAGTTTCCTCCACTTTGATTTTCACATTTTTTTCATCATCAAAGGAATCACGGTGATATCCTGAGTCACCTAGTGATCCGGGCACGCGCACCATTGTGGTGGAGCCGATTTCCAAATCCATGACCGAAGTCTTGGGCGGAATCCGGATACCCACTGGCCCGGATGACCAACTATCGGAGGGGGTACTCCGTCGATCCTGATCAGCATCGGAATCAGATGAATCACCACTGTGGTGACTGATCTGATCCTCCCGGTCATCTGGCCGGTCTTCATGCGCGTCAGGATCTATGTTTATCTTCATCTCACCTTGTATACCCGTTGATCGGGGGTGGTTACACTCACTTAGGTGGACTCGGTGACGAAAACGATGATCTTGATCAGGTCGGAGGGGATGACCTTCTCGAGACGGGGGGTGTCCTCGGGTGAAAATCTTCACCGGAGAACGGGTTGGGGTCGATACTTAATCAGTATCTAGGCACTGATCAGGAAAGTTCGTCTGATCAGGCCAGCCAATGAGAGAGATATAACGAAACCAAGAAAACGCGATCAAACCACGATCTTCCACAGTAATCCACAAACGTTATCTCCACAAAACCTTTTCCAATATTATTAACGTGTTCCAAACACGTGCGCGTTGAGGGTGAGGTTTGATCACCTAAAACAAACCCGTCGGGGGTCTTCCGGTAAGCCAAAATGCGTCTAAGCGCGTCTTAACCGGGAATTAGTTTTTGAGCAAGAGGGGACTAATCAACCCTGTGCTCCCAATGACCGCGACACGTGGCGGAGCGACTCTTTGCTTTAGGGGGAAAATCAAAACCCGTTATTATATATGCAATGTCCTATACCTGTGTACCGTACATCAACTCATGCCTGACTTATACTTCGAACCTATTTACTTCGTCGCACGGTTGCGTAGCACCACCTTGCCCATCCTGGCTGCACCTTCAAGCTGATCTGTACCACTTCTGCCCTGATCACGACTCGACTCTTCGAAAGATCTTCAACCCGTCCCGATCTTCGACAAACGACCTTGAAACCACTTGGGATCTGCTCTTCTAACACTTGTCCACTTCATATTCCGCCCGACTGAACCGAGAACTTTACTTGCCTTTGCATCTGAACGCTGATCAGCCCTGATCACGACCGGCATAGTGATCAACCGAGTGATCAGGTGGTGATCAGGCTGATCAGCCCTTGACCACCTCGGGAACGCTCTGGGTCGTCATCATCGCGACTCAATTCATCTTCCAAACCATACTTCCGACCTTTATACCCCGTCAGGACAACCGTATAACACCGATCTCGGCTGATCAGGCCTGATCAGGCCTTGCCACGTCGTCTTCGGACAAACCATAGGTTATCATCACTCACACAACCTGTCACTCCACATGCCCGACTTCATTCCACTTCTAATCTTCATTGCTCGGGCATAATAAGCTGATCAGGCCGTAACTTCGTGTCATGATCAGCTTCAACCACTGTACCATTCATAGATCGGCTGGACGACTGCCTTTGACACGTCATGTCAACAGTTGTTCATCTCATATTACATCCACGGGAACTCCACTTAGTAACTGTGATAACGATCGTGATCGTGATCTCCATCGTTCCATCCGTGTCTGGGACTGAGCGTAACGTCAGTACTTAGCTGATTCCTCACATCGTGAATACCCGTTGTCCGCCACCTTTCCTCTTAACTGTGATCAGCCTCTTCCCACCCATCAACCGTCATATGTTGATGGGTGTTCTGTCGTCACCAATCAACGGCCATGTGTGGTCCACTTCAGTCTCAATATTTCCGATCGCTTTACCACACTGGTATCTTATTCAACCTTAACGATCACATCATGAGTGCTGCATAAACTGCTATAGTGCAAGCTTATATGCGGCGCTGCTTATTATCCAAAAAGCTTCCCACTCGAAATGAAATAACTCCATTTATCAGGTTTAGACGAACATTTCTACACAATTTGTGTCCGTTATTTTTACTGTAGAGTAAATTCGATCGAGTCATTATCACGATCCTGAATAAATTGAAGGAGTGGAACGCCTGCTTGAGCTCCTGCAGCAGAGTTCTCATCAATTTCAAAAGGTACTGGCAATGTACCAAGCCATACAGGAGCAAAATCTGACTTTGTGGTCATCACTTAAATGATTGCAATAAAAAGTCCAGCACTTTTCAACGCTGTTATCCGCCACAGCTACTTTCCCATTAAACTGAGCAGGATACACCAGCTCTACAGCCAGTTGCCCTGTTCTTCTGCTAACTTAATGAGTGATTTAAGAACTATTTAATACGGCATCCCAAGATAAACGGTGGACAAACAGCTCTGAGTGCTTCCAACAGATTTGAATTGTGGTAGTATCAAGCTTGTGCCATGATTTTTCGAGCCACTTCACTGCATCAGCCGTCTGCACGTTGTAAGGATTTTTCTCGCCCATGAGTAGGTTGTAGACCGCATTGACAGTTCTCGTCGCCATGACATAACGCTTGACCCAAGGAATGACTCCCTGGTCCATCGGATGGAGCATCGCGGTCGTATTCTTCGGGAGCCGCTACACCTCTACATTTGACAAGAAGACTCTATATGGACCGGGAGCAGGATCAGAATCTCCTGTTCGACAGCACCATCTCGTCGTTCAACTCTGACAGCCACTGCTGGAACACGCTGACAGTCATCCACCCCTTGGACGTCCCAATGTAGTGGACATTCTCGGGCTTGTCAGAAAGCCGTCGTGGTTTCTTCGTCTTGCCAAGCACGGTCAACGGTAGCTTCTCCGTGCCTGACGCGTTCGTGCACACCACGATTGTCAGACGTGCCTTGTTTCTTATCACGGATGGGGCATACTTGAATAATATAGAGGTTTGTGGTAGCGACTTGAAAAAATACGCTGTCTCGTCCATGTTGAAGACGTCCGAGGGATTATAGTGGGCGATCTTTTCTTGAAGCTTCTTCAGAGCATAAGCAGCAACTACCTCTGGTCAACTGATCCGGCTTCACCGTGACTGAGACGTCGACCCATATTATATCGCTTAAAGAAGCGGATGATCTAGCCGCTCCTCGTCAGGTGGACCCGGTGGGCTGGCAGGCCGAGAATATCCACGTCAATCACGTGGCTGGGAAGACGTACCTTCCCCTCGAAAAGGGCTAAAGCTTTGTTGACATGCTGGTCAAAGTGCTTGATACTTGCAGTCATGGCGCGCTTCCTGCTCAAATCTTCGATTGTAGCAGTAGCGTTTTTTTCCTTGAGAACCTTGTGAATTGTAGAGTCGCCAGGTGCCTTTGTGAATCGGAACTGATGTTGTGCCCAGACAGCGAGCTTAACTGAATTCCAGGTCGGTTCTTCTTGCACACTCTCAGTTTCTGAGCCTTTGTAAGGGCTATACGTGGCATCCTACCCCGTGACATCATCTGTAACAAGCTAGCTGTTACAGGCTTACACTGTATAAATTGCAAGTGAAGAAGCGTGCAATTGGATAGGAACAAATGTAATTTGTTTCTCAATAGTTTAATAAAGATTAAACTTAAGGTTGGACTATTTGATTGATTAAATGGTCCCTTAGTTATATATGCAATATATAACCAATACACGTGGCTACAAGACGGTAAGTTTAAGAGTGAATATGTTATGAGTGGTTTAATGTAAATAACTATAATTAAATCTAAACTTATCATAAAAACATGTAATGTAAAGCTGATCTAATAATACTCGAATTATAACATCCCGTCCTGGATTTGGTATTTACATCCGAATCGGGATTCCTTGTGGATTATAATAATTTATAATCCAATATTCACATTTCAGACAATAAGTCTGAAATTTAACTGTGATATTTCAACTTAAATATCACTCTTGTAATGGTACCCCATTACAGCACCCTACCCCCAATTAAGGTAGCTGGCCAATAACAAATTTTAATATTGGTCAAGATATGGGTGGCACTTATTGGTCAAACAATCAAATGTTTACAAACCGAACATTACGACCAAGAATCAAGATATCATGGTCGAGACACGCGGCGGCATCACAAGCTGAGGTGTCGAGCCAAGCATTGACACCGCTAGCGCAGCGTCAGACACATATTCTTCGTGTGCAGCTTCAGTGTCAACTGAAGCTGGCTGTGTTTCTACTGTGGTTACAGTAGAAGACTCGTCGAGTTCCTCGAAAGTTGCGGTTGCAACTTGCGCATCGACTCGCTCATGATTTGAGCGGGTCCGTCTTCCACTTTGATTTGGCGTACCGCCAAGTAAAGCTGGGGTACGTGGATGCTTCAAGACATACACGTAAAACGGTGTATGCTTTTCGAATCATGCACCGAGTTTTTTATTGCAAACTGAGTGAGTGACAAGAAGTCGCTCCACTGTTTGAAGGCATGCGCATATGAACGCAGCATTTCTCCGAGAACGTGGTTAACGCATTCTATATGCCCATCCGTTTCTGGATGATCCGCAGTTGACATTTTCTCTTGCGTTCCAAGTAACGAGAATGTTTCTTGACAGAAACTTCCTGTGAACCTCGGATCTAGATTCGAGACTATATTCTCTGGCATTTCGAGTAAACGGAAATACCGTGTCAACAAAAATTTGCGCTGTTTGCGCGGCAGTGACATTCGTTGGCACTGCAGCAAGATATACCATCTTGCTGAATCGGTCCACAAAGACCACGATCCCAGTCTTCCCACTGTTGTCAGGCGGCAGACCGAAGACGAGGTCCATTGAAATGGACTTCCAACACTCTGTCGGATCCGGAAGAGATTAGAGGGGAGCCTGCGCAGAATGCGCAGACTTTACGCGCTGGCGAATCTCCCTAGCGCGTACGTACTTGCGTACCCATTGGTACTGGTTCCGCCAGTACAAATCGCGTGCGAGAGAAACGTAAGTCTCCTCTCGACCTTGAAGCCCCAAGATCGGTGCTTCATGATACTCAAACAACATCTGATGTTTGAGATCATCGTCGTTAGGAACGATGATGCGACGAACATCATCTTGGTCTGTGTTGTAAAGCAGCAGACCATCGTGCAATCAGTATCGATGCATGCAAGCGCGAAGGAACTCTGCTAGTTCGTCGCGCTTCTGATCCGATTGATCACTTAATTAATAATTTAACACATGCGTTTGTTCGTCTGTTTTGTACGCTTGTCGTACGAGTGACGACGACAAAAAAGTACAACGTATTGCGTTTGCACTGATTGTGTCGCTACAGACGGTTTCGTCTTGTAATCGGGGCGTCGTGGTAGCGCATCCGCTATCACGTCCAACTTTCCGGGTTTATATTCAACCGTAAAGCTGTACTCAGCAAAGAATGACAGCCATCGTGCCGTTCTTTGAAAAATTGTGGTGAATTCACGGCCGAGAATAACGACGCATGGTCCGTGCAAACCACAAACGGTCTATCTCCTAAGAGATAGATCCGAACCTTTTCCAGTAATATCTTTCATGGCAAGGAGTTACTTGTCATGCACTGGATAGTTGCGCTCGGCTGGGCGCAACTGACGCGATTCGTAGAAGATTACGCGATCACGATCATTGTGATCGCGCTGCATCAAGGCACAGCCGATTGCGAAATCGATCGCGTCGCAAACGACGTGAAACAGTCGCTCGTTATCGGCTATATCCAAGACAGGCGCTTCAGTAAAGCTCCGCTTGACTGCATTTAAAGCGTCTTGGCGCTGGGATATCCAGTGCCCTCCGACATCTTTCTTAAGTAATTGAGAAAGCGGACGAATGAGTCCAGCATAATTGCTCGAGTACTTGTGCAAATATGTTGCTAACCCAAGGAACTTTCGATGTTCCTTGACATTGTTTGGCGTGGGCCATTCAACAACAACCCTGATCTTCTCCGGATATGGACGCATCCCATTCTCGCCCACGAAACAGCCAAGAACGTGTATTTTAGGTGCACCGAAGGTGCACTACTTTAAATTGGCATAGAGCTTATGCGTATGCATAAGCTCTAACACCCGATGTAGATGTTCGTTATGAACATCTATATCGCTTTTATCGCTTTTATCGCTTTTATTGTGTTCAGCCTTTCCGTGAATGAACACATCGTCGAAGTAGCTCGTTGCCAATTCACGCACCGAACGCAATAGATGCGTAACGCATCTGTTGAAAGTTGCAGGGTCATTTCGAAGCTCCTGTGGCATCACAAGCCACTCCCAAAGCATACCACTTGGGGTGCTTACCGCCGTGAGAGGGATGTTCTTCTAACGCATCAGGATTTGATAAAATCCATCGCTCAAGTCGAGAGCACTGAAGACAGTTCTCCCACTCATGCCATAAATGATGACATCCTTCCGCGTTTAGCTTGTTTGTTAAAAGCGTGATTCTCTACCCACCAGTGAATTTCTTGAGGGGCAGCAGTAGACTCCCGCACATGTCTTGCCTTACGACGATTGTTAAAAAAACTCGTCGATCGCCTTGACTTGGTCACGCGGTAATGACCATTGCCGCGTGACACAATACATCGTACCTGGCACGAGGTCAATCTCATGAAGTTGTTTTTAGGGAGCTCACAAGGTAATTCTTCAGGAAATACGTCAGCGTATTCCCAATAAAGCTCATAGTACGGGGAGTTCGCTTTAAGCGACTCCCAACTCTGCGCTTCAAAGCGCTGGACCTTCGTTTGTTCATTGGGAAAGGTCTCGTTCCCAATGTCGTCCGCTTGCAGTGTCAATATTCGTTCACGAATATCCACAACATCATCCGTTGCAACGATGACGCAGATCTGTTCGATCTGATCATCTTGCAAATTCTTCACAAATTTGTTCCAGCTTAGAGCTGGAAGAGCCATCATTTCCGAACCTTCTTTCGGAGGATTATCGAGTGTCAGAGACTGAGTAGTTAATCCGGTCGCTGTCTGTGTCAAGACGTTGATCGTCTCGACGGACTCTTTCACGCGATCAGATGCGCTCGTCTGATCGATTGCCTGTCTCGCGATATGGTGATCGTTATCACTCGTGTGCAAGGCCTCTCCATCATGGTGGCCACTGCCAACCATGTAATCCTCTCGCTCACGACTGCTCTCAGTCGTGAGTTCTTCATCTTCAACACGGGGATTGTCTTCCCTCGTGTTGGTATCTTCGTTCTCACGGTGGGTGTTTCCCACCGTGGTAATTCTCCTTCACGACGGCCGTCTTCGGTCGTGGTCAATTGAACGCGGGGGTGCTTGTCATCCTTGTTATTGGTTATTCACGTTATCAACACGCAACGACTCTTCTGTTGCGTGTGTAAGTCCCACTGGACTCTTATCAGCGGATGTACCTTCCGCTGATAGTGTCAGATCAGACTTGGTGGTGCCATCGCTACCCACCAGACTGTCTGACGCTAAGGTTGTTTCGTTTGATACAGCCGGATTACTCACAGGGTGATCAGTTCTTGTGGATCCGCCGCAGTCGTTGGTTTATGCTTGGACATCCAAGGCATGCCCAAGATAACATCGAGCTTGTCGTCTAGATCGAGGACGATGAATTCGTCCTCGAACGGCAGTTCGTCCAACACAAAGCGTGTTTGAATCACACGCTTTGGAATAGTCACGGTTGCACCTGTTGCTAATCGGACTGACAACATACTTTGTGGAGTATCAACCTCCACAAAATCCAACAACGTTAGACACTGAGCTCTAATGAATGAACGCTCCTGTGTCAAACAAAGCGCGCATGGGGACATCGTTTCCATGCGGCTTAACCTCCAGGGTGATGAGAGGTTTCCCTTCACCCTGTACCTTTTTACAGGACATAGTCCCGTCTGGGGCTATTATCTTGACATGCCCGATGTCGGCATGTGAGATAACCCTTCCAATAGGGCACCCCACCCCTACTGGTTGTTCAGTTTTTTTTCCATCAACAGAGATATGCCCCTGTTGATGTCGCCAACCAGCGGACTGTCCTGTCCGCTGGCTGCGTGGCGCCGGTTGCGGCGCCATACACTCGTGGGCGTAATTCTTCATCTTCGCGCATCGATTGCAGCGAAGAAACTTCTTATTCTTCTGTTGCCTCGGAGTCGAGGCAACTGCAACCGATAGGTCCATAGGTTCTGGACCTCCTCCGCCCATACTCTGACGCGGGTTTTGGTGTCTTGGGACGAAGTGTGAACTTCGTTTGTTTGGGGACTGGTTCATGCTGATGTTGCATGTTAAGGTCGAAAGGTTGTTGAGCCCTTCGACTGAATCAAGCATGCGATGACGCGGATCGCATGCTAAATTCTTCCCGGGTGCTTTGGTCTATAGCATCCCTCAGTGACTTTGGTGGGTTCCGATAAAGAATCTGCTTGATCGGACCGTCATTCAGTAGCCAGTGACATGCATGGCAGGGGGTACCGGCTCATACACAATATTTGATAACAAATATTGTATCTTCTGAGCGTGAGCTGGTAAACTAAGCTTTCCTTGCCGGAGCTCCATAAACTCTTCTCCGCAGCTAACTTCCATTTCCGGAGCTTCTAAGTTGAGTGTAAGCTCAGCTTTTAATTCTTGGTAAGTCAAGAACGCAAATTCGTCAGTGGATCTGCGACTCATCACCCATGCCCTAGCACGACCGCCCTGTCATGTTGTCGCAAAATAATCTTGTTGACGTGGGTCAACAATCTTCTACCCAGAGATGACATCTTCCACCTTTGCAAACCATCTTCGAAGGGGTTCACCCCCTTCACCAGTAAAGGGCGGAATCCGTGCCTTTACAACCTCAACACTTGTCGTAGGCGCTGAAGGTGTCGACCGCGATAACAATGACACGGAACGCACATGTGGGTCAAGGTAAAGTCGTTTGAAGCGACTTACTATGTCCAGAGCTTCCTCCGAGGACTTGCCTTGAAGGATGGTGATGACGTCGGTCCCCATGGTCCTTAAATGTCACATTTGTAATGGTACCCCATTACATCCTCCCCATGATGAGTCCGCCGACCTGTTGAGCTTCTTAACGCAAGTCTTGGAATGGCGCAACGGGAAGACCGAGGATCAATGACAGACATGGTGCCAATATGATTTGGATTTTATGCTCCCACCATCTTTAAAATATTGGATAGTTGGCACACATTCAATACTTCAATATTACCTACAACACATAATGTCATTATTTTTACAAGGTTATAAAAAATTGGTCTGTTCTGATGCGCGCTCTCCACTGTATATCACCGAGTTATTGCTACAGAATTGCTTATACAGGTAGGATGATGCATGAAAACGAAAAGAATCAAGTCATCATGTGATAAGATTTGACTGGGAGATAATAAGCAGAAGCAAACATTTTGTCAAATTAGAATAGGGAATGATTTAAAATACTGTTTAAGACTGCGTAATTTGTTTTTAAACATGCATATAAAATACTGCAAGAAAATGTTGTGGGCCACACACATGTAATAAAAAGAGCTGTGATTGTAAAATACATTTTTCATATAACTTAAGTTAAATTAATTTTATTGCTTTGTCGTATTTTATAGCGTTTAGTACTTTTGCAAAACTTACTGGAGAGAGTTTATCTGTATACTGGTAGTAGTAAAATGTAGTATAATTAGTCTTAACAACTAGCTACTATAAACATATGAAATCTAGAATGCAATCTAGGCTCAGGTATCATGGATGTGCTGATGTCAGTTGACACACAAACTCGGTCTGATGGTAGTCTCTGGAAGTCATGATCCGGTGCTGGGGTTTGGTCGAAAACGCACTGTAAACTGATTTTCAGTCGGATCCCTTCTTCACGCGTTACGTAAGACTTCGATTCCTAAACAGCCACTGCTTTTACTAAAGCTCTGCACTGACGCCACAGGAACTCGAGACGGTCTTATGCATTCTTGACTAGGCCTTGGAATACAGCTTGATTACAAAGTTGCAACAACCACGCCGTTGCTATCCCACACATTCCTTTCCAGAGACGATCGAATTATTGTGTATACATATCGTTATACCAACCATGCTTCTGCATCATCGCCTTTTTAATGTTGTCACCAATCTGTGGCGCCCTCCTCGTCACTAATGCCGTCTGAAACCCGACTAGAGTTGAGTCCTTTAAAGCAACCCCTTTCCAGTGCTGTAACAATCTCCGCCAGAAAGCTTGCGCCCGCTTACACATATGGTAGACACCCGTCCCCTGACTAGTGCACCGCCCATCGAACACACATCTTCGGTCCGAGTTATCACGCACATAGAAGGTATATAGTTGCATTGTTACGACTCGAAACTGTACCCACACTTGATAATTAGTTAGCATGGTATCATGATCCCATACCTGTTTGGGTTCAGCATCCTGCATCTTTGTCCACCAACTACTCGTTACACACCTTCTTTTCCACTTGTCTAATAAACATTTCAACTGTGGGGCGACTCCGTGAAAATACAGCCGCCGGAAAGACTTATGAAATGTCGGCCATATTCTTCAGATAGTAGTCATATCATCTACTGTCCAACCAATGAGATGGAGATCCGGATGGAAATACTACCAACGTTCCCATAATCTCATGTTCATCCTCTTTATCTCCCAAAATGCAGCATGAGACCTTCCATTAGATGTCATGAGATTGTTGTCTTTTGACCGCACTGTGTTCGCCCGTGTCCACGGATGTGTCCCGGTGCCCTTAGTTCCCATGTGAACGTATCCAAAGCTGGCCCTCGGCAGATCGCTTGGTTTTTCCCCTATATAGTGACCAACAGCCACCCTGGGTGACGCTAAAATCACTGCACACATCCACCTGCCTATTTTTGCCCTTGTGTGAGATTTGCCCTGTGCTCCTTGGACCTGCCACATATAAATAGTTGCCGTTAGTCGTAATATCCGCAATTCACGAATGGTTAGTTGTGGAATCCGATCATATTTCCGCGCAACCAACTCCATCGCCCGCTCCTCTCTTATCCAGGGATTTGACGCCCAACAGTAGGTCCCCCAAAATGGAACCATAGAGCCAGGTAAAATCTCATGATACAGGTATGCATCGGTGTCTATCGTGATGATATACTGCTATAGACTCATCCCTTTCATTCCCAGTCTTGCTTCCATTATTACCACCGCCGGGGGTAAAACAGATAAAGTATACCTTTCTAACCCCTCACTTTCGCTTTGTTTCGGCCCCATCCATTCCATTACTGCTCTTTTTTAGCTTCGCGCCGTACCGGTTTCTACAGCTCTTCCTGCTTGACAGACTTTATAACCCTTCGCTGGAGTTAGTGCTTGCCCCGCCGACAAATCGGATCCAATTCCCACTAGGTCCAACCATGCTTGTTGGTAGCAGTCTCGTGCAGCAATCAACCACTGACAAGCCAACTTCAGCCGCGGAACCTTGATTCCGACTGGGATAGAAATTAGTCCGACCCCGCCTGCTGCATGCGGAGTGAACAGTAGAGTCGGCGAAATTTTATGTCTCTCTCTCTCTCCTGCCGTTCTATTACACCAATGAAACACCTTCTGTATATGAACGAACTCTTGCAAGACCACTAACGGGGGTTCAAACATCCGGGCTGTAAACAGAATGGAAGGTATGACAATCACATTGAACAATTGTACGCTTTCCATAAAAGACGTCCCGCAATCCGTCGCTGTTGCTATCGCCGTTGCACACTGCGAATTCTCAGTGCCCAGTTAACTGTTTCCAAATCAGCCCACCCAAAATAATACCCGAGATATCTTATTGTGTCCCCTTCTGGTGAAACCGGTAAACTGTACCACTTTTATGGTACCTACAATGAATTTAAAAACACAAATTTACTTTTTGGTGCTTGAATTCGCAATCCAGCTAAATCTCCAAAGCCACGGAAAACTTCCAAAGCTACCGGCATCTGTTCCGCACGTCTAAGAAAAACTGTCAAATTGTCGACAAAGGCCGAAAAACAATGTTGAAGAGACTCGTCCCCCTTCAGAGGTTGAAAGCCCCCTAGCTTCGGCTCCTGACATAAAGCAAATGCTAGAGGCTCAACATCTAAATAAAGAGAAGAGGGGCTAGAGGGCATCCTTGCCGGATGCCCGACTTAACCTGAATAGGATCCGAAAACTGATTATTCACAAGAAATTCTGCTTTTGTTCCAGCGTGAAGCCTATCCATCAAGTCAAAAAAATCATCCGAAAATCCAAACAATCTAAGCACCGTAAAAAGATACTTCCGATCCATAGTGTCATACGCCTTACTAAAGTCTATAAATAAAACACCAGCGCTCTGTGCCGCCGATACTTTAAGTTTTAACTTATAAGTATCAAAAGTCGCCTTCATCAGGGCCACCGCTTTGTCCATTCGACGCCCCGAGACAAACCCTTGTTGGGTTTCCCCGATTAAGTTGCCCAAACATTTCTGTAATCTCGGAGCTAAATTTTTTGCAAATAACTTGTAACCAGTTATCAATAATGAAATAGGGCGGTAATCGAGAGCGTTGATGGAATCACCTTTTTTGCGCAAAGGTACTACCACTGCTTTTAAAAACGACCGTGGTGGCTTCCCTCCCCTCAATATATCATGAAAAACCTGGGTCAGGGGTTCCAATAAAACTGGGGCAAAATCCTTATAGAAATCGTTTCCTATACCGCTGCTTTTCTTCGGTCATGCTTTTAATCGCCCATTCGACATCTTGTTCCATTATTTCTGCCACTAAATCCGAATTTTGAGATTGCGTAACTTTTCGATCTTCCGGAATCCGCATGAAATTCTGTACTTCCACAGACAGGTTCCGACTCCCCACACATCGATGAGTATGACTTAAAATCTGTTGCCAAGTCGCCGCAAATTTACCAGGAATAGATAACAAATAGAGGGCCTGTTGTAGCAACTATCTGAGCCACCGTCTGATCACGTTCCGACACGGACGCCGGCTTAAACAGCCATTTCACGTCCGCTGCTGACCGATGCAACCGGATTCTCCGTCGAATCGAAAGTTCTTTCTCTAAGGACTTAGAAATTGACATAACTATGTGTTTCCTCACGGTTGCATTATCGCTGACCGTCCGTTTGTATACTGGTAGTATATATTTGTGTTATTGCAAAAAATCCCAGGTTTTGGTTTGGGAAATTTCCGCAAACATACATTTGTAAAGGGGTTATAAAAACTATACACCAAGATAAATGAAAAATAAAAATAATAATACCCCAAGATTGAGTAATAAAAAATGTACCAAGGATGTGTACTGTACGTACAAATGTACACATGCCTGGGATCATATAGAAAGGTGGATTTTTGGCGTTAATATTCATTCAAATTCGTCATAACGATGTGAGGGAGTATTAGCATTTTGCGGTGGTCCGAGGATGTCAGATCGTTTTATGTATTCATAGGTCACTGGATTGTTCACCATGAGAATTGTTGATAAACGATTACCATTGCCACAGAATACATACCTTCTCCGACGCAATCATCATTATACTGTGTTAAGGCAAAGAGACCGACTATGTCGTGAATGTAGCAAAATTAACTGTCAGTATGCTAAATGCTTCGATCAAGTCACGCGGCGAAAATGTCCTTCGAGTGAATTATCACTCTGTAAGACTGTACCATTTCCGTCTTCTGCTGTTCAGACGATATTTGGTCAATATCCCATTCTAAATGCTTCGATCAAGTCACGCGGCGAAAATGTCCTTCGAGTGAATTATCACTCTGTAAGACTGTACCATTTCCGTCTTCTGCTGTTCAGACGATATTTGGTCAATATCCCATTCTGTTTACTCTATGATCCTCAGAGCTGTAATTTGTGTAATACTGCCACCTGATAGACTTTGATGTCCTACCCCCGCTACCTCTTACTGGCCACACATCACCATTTGTGATTTTGCGCATTTCAACACCAGCGATGGAAAGCGACGACGAGCAACAGCAAACTAGCAGTTTCTTCGAGGACAGGTGTTACGCTAATAAAAGCGATATCATTCAAGCAGTAATTGAGTTCAACCGAAAGTGAAACCGTCCGTTTCGTGTGGTGTCAAGTGATAAACGGCGTTACAAAGCAGTGTGCACACAACATGGCTGTTTCTTCGTTGTGCAGTTTGCCTTTTCGCAAACATTCAGCCTTCCAACAAAGTTTGCTTTGCACTCCTGTCAAGTATCCGAACCGTCCAAGGCGTCTCGTAGATATGCAACTGCGAAACAAATTGCTGTTGTGGTGTAGTCGCTCTCAGAAATTCTTCCTGAGATGCGAACACCCACGGGGAGCCCAGATGACTGACTGTCGGAGGGGGTACTCCGTCCATCCGAGTCATGATCCGATCCGGCATCCGGCGGCTGGATCGGTCACTTCCATCACCCTGATCGTGACGACTTGGATGATCCATGTTCGAAAAGCTCACCTTGTGTACCCGTCAGCACTGGCGGTTGCGCTCTCTTGATACACCCTAGGGCGAAAAGTAAAAAGTCCGTCGAAAAAGGAGACGAGAGTTAGGACTAGGGGGAGCTCCTAGGCGGAAATCTTCACCGGGGAGCTCGATTGGCAATATACTTGAAGTTTGTATACTGCGACAGCTGGACCGAGAATAATCGATCGGCCAGCTAAACCAATGACAATAAAGGGGTAAATCCAAACGTGTACGTAAAGGGGAATCCAAATAACACTCCACAATCTTCCACAGTAGGCCAAAACGTTATCACACTTTCCAATACGAGATATAACCGTGTTCAAAACACGGGCGACTTGAGGTGAATATACGCAACGCAGCGACTCCCGGTCAAGGGACTTCCGGTGGGTTACTTTAACCTTCCCCGGGCAAACCAATAGCAGCAAGAGACCTTGTTAGCCCTCTGCTGTGAACCAATGAAAGCGACTTGTGTCAAGAAAGCGAAACGTATACTGATTTTTATCCCTATATCCAATTCTCCCTTTTGTGTAACCTACCCCAAATAGCCCGGCTGGATAGTTATATGTCTTATCTGAAGTGATCCAGTTAGCTTCATCCAGATCTCTTTGTGTACCGTACACCAAAACCAGTCGGATCGGCCGGATGCTCTTTGGTGTACTGCACACCAAACCCAGCCGGATCTGCCGGATGCTCTTTGGTGTACTGTACACCAAACCCAGCCGGTCCAGCCGGATGGCCATCCATCTAAGCTCACTTGACCGCTGGCGTTAACCCTTCCTTGGCAGCCCCGCGTTCAAATCTGGCGCCTCATCCGTCCGTCGCAACGCTCGGCCGTCTTCTGGCGCGGACATCCTTCAGACCATCCGTCTCTCGGCTATCCACCATCGACAGCCATCCGATCTACCTCT
Source organism: Sclerospora graminicola (assembly GCA_001887855.2). Taxonomy (NCBI): domain Eukaryota; phylum Oomycota; class Peronosporomycetes; order Peronosporales; family Peronosporaceae; genus Sclerospora; species Sclerospora graminicola. Next base: position 16,163 of record MIQA02019288.1, read on the forward strand.
GGCTAGCCCGGGTACAAGTCCCTTGATATCACGCCCCCCTGGCTCGACTTCGTGCCTGGCAACCTTCTGCCGCCGGAGAATACATCAAGCGGCTACTAGCCTACATCCCATGATGGCCGGTCCGGCCAACCGGCTAGGACCAACATTTCCACTAATCAGGTGGGTGCGTTCACTTATCATTAGCCCGTTAATTTCCAAGTCACTTCACCACACTGACGTATCAGGACTGGAAAACTGAGCTAAAGTTCAACTTCGAAGCTCCAGAAATGGAGCTTAGTTGCCGTGAAGAATTCATGGAACTCAAGCAGGGTAAGCTTAGCCTATGTATGGGGTGCCATTACATAAAAGTGATATTTAAGTAGAAATATCACAGTTCAATTTCAGAATTAATGTCTGAAATGTGAATATTGGATTATAAGTTGTTATAATCCACTTTGAGAACAGATTCTGATATCATTATCGAATCTAACAAGTAATCTAATGATAGAAATATCATTCAGACCAGTTTTATACTACATGTTTGTATGATTAGTTTAGATTTAATTATAGTTATTAACTCTAAACCACTCATAATATATTCACTCTTAAACTTACCTTCTATCGCACAAGTAGCCTTAAGATATATATTAATATATATATACTTAAGTGATCGATTAATTAATAAATTAA
>MIQA02019288.1:16851-34251 GCA_001887855.2 Sclerospora graminicola
TGTGAACCAATGAAAGCGACTTGCGTCTTAGAAAGCGAAACGTATACTGATTTTTATCCCTATGTCCAATGCTCCCCTTTGTGTAACCTACCCCAAATAGCCCGGCTGGACAGTTATGTGTCTTACCTGAAGTGGCCCGGTTAACACCGATCGGATGCTCTTTTGTGTACCGGCCCGGCCGGTACACCAACCCCAGATGGTACCAACCCGGCCGGTACACCAACCCCAACTGGTACCAGCCCGGCCGGTACACCGAACCCAGCCGGATCGGCCGGATGGCCATCCATCTAAGCTCACTTGACCGCTGGCGTTAGCACTTCCTTGGCAACTCCACGTCCGACCCTGGTGTCTCCTCCGTCCTCTAAGAAACTCAATCTCCTTCAGGACCCTTCGCCCATACCTTCCGACCAATCCGCCCTTCGGTTGTCCACCATCCGAGGTCATCCCGTTCGCCTGGTCCGCTAGCCCAACTACCCACGTCTCGGCCACAACGATTTGGCCCGATTCCAGGCCTGGCACCGTCCTGCTGCTGGCAATACATTCAGCGGCCACCAGATTACGTCCCTTGTCGGCCGATCCGGGCATCCAGCTAAGGACGACATTTCCACCAATCAGGTGGGGGCGTTCACTTCCCATTATTCCGTTAATTTCTTAGTCACTTCACCACACTGTAAACCCTGCTGTCAGAGATATGGCCATGACCTCCGGCAGGAAAGTGACACCCGTGATGATCCAAATGAAGTTGAAGAACGATGGGATTTCTGCCACCTATATGAACTGTGTTCATGCTCTCAAAAGGTTGAAGCTCGAGTTATGCGGAAGTGATATTGAGCAATACAGCCTCATTCCATCTTACATGGCTGAACTGAAGATTCGAGGTCACGAAGCCAAACTTGATATCGTGGATAATGAATTTATGCGGTTGAGTGTCATTTTCCGAGAAGGGCTTCAAGCATATAAGCCATACAGTGTGCGTGGGATACCCGTGGATGGCACATTTATGAAGACGTCAGTTGGTGGGATTCTCCTTGTAGCGTGCTTTCGAATTGGAAACAACGAGATCCAAATTATCGGGTTCGGGCTCGTATCGGTGGAGAATGAAGATAACTGGACCTGGTTTTTGAAGTTCCTACTCTCCCACCTCCAGCCAACTCCAGCATTCGTGATATCGGATAGGGACACGGGACTTATGAAAGCTATGCAGACAACGGCACCAGACGTCCCACACTTTTTTTGCTTTCGGCATTTGATGGAGAATTTTAACCAGAAATACAAGTCCAATATATATAATTTGGCGTGGATATTGGCTCGCTCACGGACAACTGTGGAGTACGAGAAGGCGATAGCGAATATCGCCAGTTTGGACAGCAGTGCGTCGGCGTGGCTTCAGGAGGTTGGCCGTGAAAAATGGTCAACAGCTTACTCACCATGTCCAAGATACAACACTTTAACATCAAATAACGTGGAAGCGGTAAACAGCGTGTTCAAGGGAATTCGGAGTCTTCCTGTAATCGACTGCTTAATGGGGATCGAGCGTTACGTGGCGTGCAAGTGGGCTGAAAACGTTAGCAAAGGGAATGGGTGGGGAGTACTAACTCTATTTGCATCGCGCAAGGTGGATAAAATACTTGCCGCTGCGACGTGGGGTGAAATTGATGAATGCTCGACCTCATGCTTCATCGTCGCAATCCGTTCAGCTCTGGGAAATATTCCGGTGAAGTTTGCAGTTCAATTCTGTGATAAAGTTGTACGATGCTCGTGTGGTTACTTCGAAGATGTTGGCTCGCCTTGCGTTCATGCACTACTAGCACTGAGGCATTCCGAAAAAATTGGCTAACATGGTCACGTATTTTCACGACTCCTGGAAATCATCGACGTTTGCAGCCGCCTATTCTGAGAGATCCGAAGACACAATATTGCCGCTCGTGCTAAAAGATGTCCTTACAAGAGGTGTGTGCTGCGCTCCATCTATTTCGAAAAAAAGAGGGCGCCCAAAGAAGAAGCGAATCCCGTCACAACAAGCTACTGAGAAAATTGAAAAGCGCCAAACCAGAAGATGTGGAATGTGCAACCATTTTGGTCACAACCGTAGGACCTGTCCGATCAGGGACGCATGATTTTATGCTTCGTTGTTTCTACTACATAGTGCATATTGATCAGAGGTTTTTCATCCAAGACTGGGTTTTCCTCGCCATAAACACAGAAAATATTCAGAAATGCGGATGGTTCGAGACAAGTGAGTACGTTTCTTCGTTTATAGCTGAATTGAGAAGAATTACGTGGAAATCATCCTGTTAGAGTGTATATTCGTACGTATAGTACTCACAGTACACATCCTTGGTACATTTTTTTAAGGAGACATTATCCCCACCGGAGTTTTATTATCCCCACTGGAGTTATTTAATTTCTGATTTCTGTAATTGCGATCACAAAAGCGAGGCTCTTTATCAGTAGCAGTCGAATGCTGAATGATGAACTAGCGACTGCACGCAGATCTTTACGACGTGAATAGCTATTTCGACTGCTACGATAGTGCGCGCATAACCTTCTTGATGCTGTAACGTCGTCTTTCTTTCCTGCTTCCAGAGGCTAAATTATTGATGGCTCTCCTCTATTAATGATAGAGTCGTCTCTGCTCCTCCAGACATAGACGTGTAACTGTTGTTGCCAAATAAGAAGCCGCGTGTCAAAGAGCTTAAAAGACTTTACAATCGTGAAGCCTTTAAAGAAGAATGTATCTACCATCTTCTCATCAGTAGGTAACGACGAATTCTGAAAGGGTGGGAAACGAAGCCGTTAAACAAAGACAGAAATTTGACGAGCATGTATCATATGTGTAGCAGCTTCACTAGTACTTGGGGAAGAGTCAATCAATGCAGGGGGGTCTAAAAAGCAGCCGCATAGAATGCAGGGACAACTATTAAATTGTGGTCCACACTATTTGTAATTTTTATTATCCCGAGGATAATAACAACTTAATGTCTCCCTTTTTTTATTATTCAATCTTGTGGTATTTCTATTTTATTTTTCATTTATCTTGGTGTATAGTTTTTATAAAACATTTAAAAAACGTCATTTGTTACCAATCTGAAGAAAATAGGCAGCATTTCTAAAGTACGCCCAAAGTGCTTAAGTCCATCGTATTTTCATTTAATGCCGTGTTACTTGACCAAGTGTGACCCCATAGCTGAGGTTCAGCGTGTTTGTATTGCCTTCGTTGGCGTGTACGCTTATCATTTCATAATGGACAAGGTATTTATCCGCCCGACGGTCCGCTACATGATATGCAAAGGCTGGCTGACCGAGGACAAGAAAGACAAGATGCGCGAGTCACTATACAAGAACGCGGCAGTGAGCGCCTTTCACATATTTGGCCTCTACATTGGGTGGCATGAAACGTGGTTTCTTAACAAGGAAGAGTATTTCAAAGGTTTTCCGTACAAGACCGGGGAGGCGCATCGTTGGTATTATATGATGTACATGTGCTTTTGGATTCAAAGCATCGATTTCATGCTTAACCTCTCAAACAACCATTACAAAGTCAAGCGCAAGGACAACGCTGAGATGCTCGTGCACCATATTACCACTATCTCACTCATGCTCTTTTCGTACTCGTTCGACCTCACTAAGGTAGGCCACAGCGTGCTAATGATCCATGACGTAAACGATCTGCTGCTAGAAACCGGTACGCTGCAGTTCGTATTAAATAATGCTTAAACTGTGTTGACTCTGTAACCTTTGTGGTTTCGTATCGGTGCCGTTGCAGCCAAGGTATTTGTATATCTGCAGTGGGAGACATTAGCCAATGTGTTTTTCGGCCTCTTTGCGCTCGTGTGGTTCCTTGTGCGGTGGTTCTATTACGCGCACAATATTTTGCACAGTACCTATGTGTTCGCCCACCGAGACATCATTGTACCAATCGCAGAGGTCGGTAGCTTCCATGGCATCAGTGCCACAACGTGGTATTGGCTTTGGATCATTTGGTTCGGTATTTTGTGCTTGCTACTTGTGTTGCATGTCTACTGGGGCCTTCTTATCGTCAAGATGGTTATCAAGGCTCTGGGTGACGGCAACGTTGAGAAGGACATCCGCAGCGAATCGGAGGGTGAGGAGAACGAAGAGTCAACGGAGCCCTTAAAGTTATCGGAGATGAGCAACACCCGACGCCGACGTACCCCTAAGACGGAGTGATTGCGACGGGATGACGACGCACAAGAAAATGCGGACATCGTGACGTGGGTAGAGATCGTGGCATACAAAAGTAATGGACTGAATTTAGAGATACCGGTACCGTAATTTTACTAAATCTTACGGTAATATTTCCAACTTGGTCAATACAATATGAGCTCCAGACATTTTGTGGCGGAGAAGGTTAAGGCGCTGTGTACGGTAAACGATGTGCACTACGCTATAGAAAACTCACAGAGCGCATATGAAGAGCTTCCATTAGTGGTGGCTGGAGGCTGGGACAATAAAGTGCGTCTTCAAATCTGGTTCATAGACTGTGATGATTTTAATCTGGAAAAAAATACCCCATACAGATCAATCACGTTACTTTATTCTTGCCATTGCGTTTAATGCGCGATGAGTGGGAGCTACAGAAGGAACTTAAGTGCGGTCATAGCTTAATTATCGTATCGCTTGGACTGTAATCATTTGACTTTTTTTCGTTAAATCGCCAGAGGAAAGGAAAATAATGGATACCCATGCGAGCTTAATAAGTTGGCTCAGGTGGAGCATGAAGGAGACGTGAACTCATTGCAATTTGTGAACACCAAGGGCAAAAATCTGATGGTCAGTGCGTCGTCTATTGGCGGCGTGTTTCCCTATCGCGTGTCTTCAAGCGCTGAGACTAATGCAGAATCGAGCGAGCCCTTGTCTGTGCTGGCTATACCGCAGTGGGAACAATTATTTATGAACACCGCGGCTACATGTGTAGAGGTCAGTGAAAACCGCACGTGTCTTGTTGCTGCAAGTGCTGGTGGAGCTCTAGCGTGGTTACAGCTGGATGACATAGCAAGTGTCGAAAAAATTGGTAACATAATAAGAGAAGCTGCGATCGTGATGAGGAAAACTCTTATATAGTGTTATATGGTCGTTTTTACAGAAAACAAGGATATGAGCAAAATACCGATCAATGCGGTGAAGTTTCTAGGCCGCGACTCCGTCGTCGCTAGTGTTGGGTATGTTTTTTTGGTCGTAGATGATTCTTGCTGTAATAGCAAGCTAACATGTTCTCTCTGTGATAGCTCAACCCCCTCTAGCCAACTACGGATTTGGGACCTCGCAGCAAACAACCAGTATCCTGTCATGGAGTAAGTCCGTCAACAGTCTTTAGTCTTTTATTAGTACTTCTTGCTAATAATAGTTCTTTTGTAACTTGCAGTGCTGGCTCTAATAGCCCTTTGACATCGTTGGAGAAGCATCCAACACGACCTGAACTACTGATCACTGGAGCTGACGACGGTCGTTTGAGTTTTTGGGATCGCCGCAAAATTAACACACCGTTGTGCTCCGAAGCATTCCACCAGCGTGCAATTCGAGCGCTAAAAATACATCCTACGTCACCTCGGAATCTTTACACGGCTAGCGACGACACTTTGGTTAACTACTGGGACTTTCATCATGGTCGCAACCCTCGAGATCCCGTGGAGTATGAGCGGCACAGTGGATCAGACGGAAGTCAAAATTTGATCGCTTTCGATCCTTTCGGTAATTCTTCCAACTGTATACCTAAGGGACGGGAAGGTCTTTACGTTCAGCAAATCATCTCCGGGCACCAGCCATGGAACACTCTGGCAATTCACACTGATTCCGATACCTTGGTCGCTGGCTCCGACGCGCAGTCCATAGTGATCGTGCAGCAAGTGTCAAAGTGGAAGCCGCAGCTATATTGAGATATACCGTAATGGACATGTCACAAATATCAAACTTGCTACATGTACAAGTAATATCCCTATATTTGGATCATTTTTGAGTTCACTCAATAAAGTACGGGTTATCGTTTTAGAGAGGATATAAATTTTATGACCGTGCATTCAAAAAGCTTTTGATATAAATTCTGTTGTTTGAAAATTACATACTACTCATTATCTGTGTTGAGAGGTTATGAAAGTGAAAATTGTCTTAAGTAACAGTCTCTTAGTGAGGTGGTTTCTACTGCACATTTGTGTTATCTATAACATGTCTATTACGGTATGTTAATTTGTTGATCTACAGCTCAATTCGTTTCGTCAAATGTCCAAAATAGAGACCAAAATTATTCGACACCTTTTCATGAACGATATACTTGCAAAAGTCTATATAAATTTGACAGACCTCTCCCAATCATGTTTGACGGGTGTCAAATTTTTCCGACTCTTGACATGGAGGCTGATTGGCCAATTAATATACGCCGAGATTCACAAAACTGGGTACAAACGACACACAAAACACGGAGGTTTTTAGGGGTTGATACAAAATTGAATGAGCACCAATAACACTAACGTTACTAGTAAAACGTTCGGGGTTGCTTTGGTCTTTGTTGTGTTCTTCATGGCCAACAAAGTGCTTTATTATTTTTTACGAGCCTGGTTGAGTAGTGTGCCCCTGGTTGAAATGCATTTCCATCAGCTGGAAAAGAGTATTGCGTTGCTTGGGAAAGATACTGTAAAACTCAAGGCCACGGCAGATAGGTTTCTCCAGCACTGTCAAGAGACGCAGTTAGTTGGCTTCACGATGTCAGGCATCCTACAGAATGCGGTCAGTATAAAGCTTGATGAGCTAGCGAAGACGCAATGGTCATGAGGTAAATGCGCAGTTTACACACAGCAGAAGCAAAGGATCCAGGAGACGAGCGAACGACTGCTTTTAATGATAATGTCACTGCCGGTGCAAATTACGGTGACACCGATGTCTCACGTATGGCATAATTAGGAGAAAAAAGTAGGTGACGATGAGAGTTGTAAGAGAGTGATGTCGCCTATCTGTCTGGTGCAGTGAACGGACTTGTGTATTTTTCAGAGAAGACACGGAAGCAAGATAGTAACGAATATCATCAAATTAGTGTGGAATGGCCATCATATAAGCCAAATACACTCTTTGTTCGCAGTAATCGAGTAGAGCTATCGACGACGTATAGGTCGATCTTCTAAACTTTCGTATTTGGTGTTTGCGGTTTCAAATACGAACAAGATGGGTGATGGTCACCCATTCCGGAGGCATTGGGTCAATTCAAGAAGCTGCTGCTATCGTTTTTGGTAGGTATGTATGAAGCAATATGACGCTTCTGTCTGTGTTTTGTTCAACGGTTGTGCTGATGTTGATTTTTTTCAGGTCATCGAAGATCTGAAATTACTTACAAACTATAACGGGCCTTCATTGGAACGTCGAGTTACGCATGAGTATTTAACTTGCTTCAGTACGCAGCACGAAGCAGATGTCTGTCGGTTGATTCTAATTTGCATCTCTCCATTACGTAGATTCAAATGTCTTGGTTCTCTAGCATCTTTGTTAGATTTGAGTAGTGATCCTTGTTCACGAATTGCTCGTCGAATCAACTCCTTTTTTCTTTCTAAAGATGTCCGAATACTGGATGGGGTGTCAGAAATAAAGTCTGTTAATGTGTACACGATAAAAACGGCAACATGATCCAACACCAACGCTACCTAAAAGCGCGATGAAATGTCAAAGCAAGAAAAAAAAGTCATCAATACTGGTCATGGAGATCACGAGAGGTCAGATATACTTCCTCTGGGCGGAAATAAACGCAACAAAGACCTTCAAACTTAAATATCTTTTTAAATACTTCGAAGTATTGTGTTTTAGATCAATCTGACTGCACCAATCGATTGGCCTTGACTTCCTCTATATTTCGATACCCTTATTGTTTTTTTTGAAAAGAAATGGTTGTACTACCACGTCCCAAAGTTCACAGGTCAGAAATTTTGAAAACTCAAATTCCGCCCAGCAAAGATGAAGCCGCCTGGAGATGTAGATCCACTGTCATGCGAAAGTTTGACGATACAGAACGCAGAAAAAATATTGTGAAGCTTCTGAAGCGCCCTACAAACGATGATATGTCAAGAGGGGAGCTGGCTGAACTAGCGGACAAGGTTGGTCAACACAGGTCGACAATTGCGAGAAGTTAGACCAAATTCAAGCAGGCGGCATCTAAAGGGACCAAGAATGAAGTTTGCTGCTGCAGCAAGAAAAAAGGCGTCTTCAGACGAAGGTAAGTTGAGAAGAGTTGCAGCAACGTGTAGTTGAAGTTCGTGCGAAGTATCGTCAGGTGCAGAGTCGCACCGCGGAGCTCGCGGGTTTCTCCGAGTACCTTGTGAGGGCCTTGATAACAGAAGGAGAGCTTAGCCGAGCTTCCGGCCGTACCAAACCTCTGTTATTTGCAAGAAACCAGTATAAGCGACTTAGATTTTAGCCTTGGTTTTGTCAGTGATTTTACAATGGACTTCGATTGTATGAATAACATAAATCTCGTTGATAAGAAGTGGCTCAATGAAGATATGGATAATTGGTCTTACGTCGTGCTAACAGACGAAAAAGCCCCCGCCCGATAGCGGAGAAGCAAGCGGTTTCATACGGATATTTAAATTTTAATGTCATTGTTGTGTTTATTTCCGCCCAGAAGTAGTACTATATCAGCTAAACTCCTACGCAAACAGCATTCAAATTGACACACCAAGAGTACATCAATAATAATAATCGCAACTAGATCTCCAAATGATAAACCACCAAACTGCCAGCACCTGAGTTTACAGCCTTTGACGGACGCAAGCTGAATCGATCATTACCGATGCCCCGACGCATTTTCCCTGCGGATCTGCTACTAGCTGATGGATTTTGGTAGCCACACGATACTTACTACAGCTTCTTGCAGCGGGAACCGTCATACCTGAGGTTCCCGCCACTGTGCAGCTAGATTTGTACTCTTGAGCCCAGGACTGGTCTGAAGAATAGTTTCGAATGTGTAAAACTGTTCCGTAGTGAGTTCATTTTGCCCATTGACAGACGATAAATCCACCGTTCTGCGCACCAATCATCAATCCAGTCAGTCAACTATCAACTTCGAGAACCGACTAACAAGAGTAAATTTTGGTCCTACATGCTCATGCTGCTTCGCAAGCAGCAGCATGAGCATGTAGGACCAAAATTTGCTCATAAAGAAATCATGGCAGTTGTGCGATTGTCGTTCCACTCAAATCACTGTATTGTGAGAGAGATACCAAATAGCATTATTAGTACCAGTAGTATCAGTTAAGTTATAGCTTGTTCTCTCGATGCCGACGCACATTTCATTCAAAACTTCATCAGTAAGCGGTAAGGATAGATCCGTGGTCATTGAGCTTAGAATATGTCTGATCCATAATGTTAAGCACACAAGAATTGTCAGTGTCTACGTCATACGGCACTCGAGAGCTACTAAATTATCCCCCCCACATGTCTGTTGTTGAGTTTTGGGCCATTAACTCGACGCTACTCATCGCTACATTTGTGAATATCCTTCTACTGTGCTAACGGCTAGCCAAAGAAACTGTGGAGCTTATTTTTAATTTCAAAACTTAGGGTACGTTGTTTTCTATAATCAAAACACGGTTGAATGAAAATATTTCTGTGATTTGATTGGCTAACCGTTAACGCAGGAGAAAATGTAGGTGTCAAGTCTTTCAGGTTGTCAAATCTATAAGACTTTTGGAAAGGTGACCATTTTTCCTGCGCTCTTTTAGTACTTTTACGGTTAATGTAGATAGGTAACTGCCAAACTTTTGCCCAAAAAAGTGCTTAATACCTCTGTCCAGAAATATAAGGCCGTTTTTTCTAAAATTCATTTTTAAGCAGGGAGGTTGTCTGAGACTAGCTGATTGGACGTTTTGAATTGTTAATCCATTCTGGTTGGAGAAGTTTTTGTTTTAGTCAGCGGTTTTCGAGATATGGCCTTTAGAGTCGGACACTCCATGGGGTCCGCGCTCTCAAAATGCGGCAAACGGATCCGAAACACCGCAAGCACTGCAAAAACTTGGCAGCGGCCTAGAGCAAGAAGGTCTTCGCTTATATGTTCTTAGAACCGAGCATTCCAATTCCCGCGCCGTCATAACCAGAATTCAGTCCCTGCAGTCCAGAACTGATACCAGCTCCACCTAGAATACCTGCCATACTATGTGGTTAAGTAAGTGAACCTTGCTAAGATCAACGCAAGGATGGTGGTTCATAATTGGACGTAAATGAACTTAGGCTAAGTAACAAGAAGTTGGAATACATAAGTAGGAATACATATGTGGGAATACATAAGTAGGAAGTAGCTATATGAAGTGACCTGGTAGAGGTACTTCTATATCTTAAGTTTTATAATAGTACAATTTTTCCCCCTATAAGAACTGACTACTCCGACGCTAAGCACCTGAACTACCTACAAGACACTAACACTACACGAACGTCACCGCCTACTACAACCAAGCTATCGAAAAAGGAGTGTGTGCATCACTTCAGGGTCGAGTGTGCCCCAAAGTAGTGGTACAGTGACCTCATCACGGCATTATTCTGCCTAAGTGTATACGGCGAGGTTTAAACTGTCGGTCTGTGAATTTAACTACCCGGGAATAAGCTTTTCAGAGATTTATTTGTTTTTGTGGATTATCTCGCGTATTGTTGGATTAAGTACGAAATTTTGATGTACTCTACGACAACTGGTGCCGCGACCCGGGATTCAGAGACGACGAGTGTATACAAGAATAATGGCGAAGACACGTGAAAAAGAATTAATGGAAGGGGCAGTGACTGTACATGGACAGCCTCAATTACGCTTTTCGCTACAATTTTCGCAGGATGATCCAAGCCGGAACTACACGTTCTCAGTAAGATGGTAAGGTACCTGAATCACGTTCTAAAGATGCCTGGAGATTCAAATTCGTGGTTTCGCCATATTAAATTCGGAGAAGACGCTAAGCGAGCCCAGGTCTTCGTATGGATACAGATGTGGTGACGTTTGGTAGACTGGAAGAAACGGTGGAATGCATTGAAAACAATTGCTCCTAAAGTTTGGATATGAAGTGTATCGCCGGGATAATTTTGAAGACGATTATGGGTTGGACCCAGAGCGCACGGCAAGAGATATTGGGCTTATGGTCTCCCTAATATTGACAGAAAACCAATGGGAGACCTCCATTATTCACTATTGGAATGGTGGTTTGGAGAGTGACTTAAGCCCTACCTTTCGAGTGGTCTCCGATATTGTGCACTACTCCACAGAAAGATTCCAAGCCCCCCGCATTAGATGAGCCCGTGAGCGGAGATGTGGAGTGGAAAACAGAAAGCGTAGAAGGGATATTGCGTCCAGGACGTCCTACAAAGAAAATTGCAAAGAAATTGGAATTTCCGTCAGATGAGGATGAAGTAATGTCAGACACGCCAAGTGGCACATCTGACGAACCAGTGATCGAGTCGTTAATGAAATTGATGCGGGATGGGCACCTAAGCTTAATGCAATTTGCAAGCGTGTCTGCTGCGTTGGTATCACAGAAGGAGACCGCCACAGTAAAACGTACCACCAAGAAGACGTTGTGGTGAAGTGACCCAGAAATTAACGGACTAATTAGAGTGGACGCCTCCACCTGATTGGTGGAAATGTCGCCCTTAGCCGGATGCCCGGACCGGGACGTGGTCCGAAGGCCGCCGGATTTATGCCGGACGGCGCCAGGCCTGGAATCAGGCCGGATGAGTGCGACTGAAGACGTGGATAGTTGGGCTAGCGGACTAGGCGGACAGGACGACCTCGGATGGCGGACGGCTGAGGGGCGGATTGGTCGGAAGGTATGAGCGAAGGGGGCCTAAAGGAGGTTGAGTGTTATAGAGGACGAAGGAGGCACCCGGGTCGGATGTGGAGCTGCCAAGGAAGTGCTAACGCCAGCGGCAAGTGAGCTTAGATGGATGGCCATCCGGCCGATCCGGCTGGGTTCGATGTACCGGCCGGGCTGGTACCAGCTAGGTTCGGTGTACCGGCCGGGCTGGTACCATTTGGGTTGGGTGTACCGGCCGGGTTGGTACCATCTGGGGTTGGTGTACCGGCTGGGCGGGTACACAAAATCGGAGTTAACCGGGCTATTTGGGGTAGGTTACACAAAAGGGAGTATTGGATATTGGGATAAATCAGTATACGTTTCGCTTTCCTAGACACAAGTCGTATTTAGTGGTTCACAGCGGAGGTTTAACAAGGTCCCCTCTTGCTCCTATTGGTTTGCCCAGGGAAGGTTAAAGTAACCCACCGGAAGTCCCCTGACCGGGAGTCGCCACGTTGCGTATACTCAACTCAAGTCGCCCGTGTTTTGAACACGGTTATACTAAGTATTGGGAAGTGGTAACATTTTGGCCTTCTGTGGAAGATCGTGGAGTTTTATTTGGATTCCCTATTACGTACACGTTTGGATTTACCCCTTTATTGTCATTGGTTTAGCTGGCCGATCGATTATTCTCGGTCCAGCCGTCGCAGTATACAAACCCCAAGTATATTGCCAATCGAGCTCCCCGGTGAAGATTTCCGCCCAGGAGCTACCCCTAGTCCTAACCCTCGTCTCCTTATTCGACGGACTTTACACTTTTCACCCTAGGGTCTATCAAGAGAGCGCAACCGCCAGTGCTGACGGGTACACAAGGTGAGCTTTTAACATGGATCATCCAAGTCGTCACGACCAAGGTGATGGAAGTGACCGATCCAGCCGGCCGGATGCCGGATCGGATCATGACTCGGATGGACGAAGTACCCCCTCCGACAGTCAGTCATCTGGGCCCCCCGTGGGTGTTCGCATCTCAGGAAGAATTTCTGAGAGCGACTACACCACAATGGTGCGCGTGCCCGGATCTCTTGGTGACCCTGGATATCACCGCGAGTCCCTAGCGGGCGAAAGACCTAAATCTGTCAAATTTGTTGACGATGTTGTGTCGGGTGCATTGGGGGAAGGCATATCGCCCCCAATGCTGCTGAAGATGGAAGGATGCGATGGTCGCCTCGGATTGGGGGAGTTCGAGGTCGACATTAAAGAAGAAGTTACTCCCCTAGAGGCTCCGACTGGGCCAGATTACGGTACTGGGCCGGATTACGGTACTGTTCCGGATTACGGTACTTTGCCGGATTACGGTACTACTCACAGTAGTACCGGCCGCTATACCCCGGCTGAAGCCGGATCGGATTATGGTGCAAGTCACCATAGTCCGAGGAAGGATCATGGTTTCGACCATGATCCTAACAAACAAATGCATATTATGGATATAAAAGAAGAAAAATTAAGAAAGAAGAATCCGAAGTCGCGACCGCAGTGGGAAGCCAGCCGGATCGGGACCAAGTCGCGATCCGGGCCACCTACCCCTAAAGAGACCGGATTGGCAGGAATCCGATTATCCAACCCGCAAAGATAGGCTGCGTTTTGAAGACGAAGAGGAAAAGTTGGACGGCCTATCACAGAAGGTCACGGATACAGACCTGGAGCGTGCTTTCCATCTTCACGAGTTGGGGCAGTTCTTGCGGACGGATAAGGTGCTGAAGATAACACGGCCGAAGATCCTAGGCGGATTGAAAGGTCCCGTCTCTCCCCAACTCTCTCAGACGGCCACGTGTCCCTTATTAGAGGATTATTCGATCAACTAAAAAAAGCCGGTATTAACACCGGCGTGTTCGATCCGAACGAGCTGTTTGATCTGAAGGTGGACAAGTTGAAGGAGGCATCCAGCGCACTGCACGACCGCTTGGTACCGCTAGTGGGCTGTTCGCCGCCGTCGAAGAAGATGACAGCCACGACTGGAGTGGCGCCGTCCACGCCGCCGGCAGCAAGCAGACCGGTCGGGATACACTCGGGTTCTTCTCAGTACGAGTCTGCCCCTTCGGAAGCGGACTCATCCGACTCGGTGGGTATCACCCGTATGACGCTTGACCCAAGGGGAGCAGCGCGTGTGGCGACGGCCATGAGACTTGGAGGACGTGAGAATTCGGATACGCCCGAGCGGAAGAAAGCCAGTCAGTATAGCGTACAAACTCGGACGGCGACGGCGGATCCAGAGCCGAAGGAGGAAAAAGCGGATGGGCGGATAAAAAAGGAATGTCGATCTGGCAGCCCGGCCGCCCCCCAAGTCATCCCTCAAGCCGACCCCAGGAGAGCCTTCAAGTGCCGGATCACCTGCATAACATATTTTCGGCGATGATGGAACGATACTTGGAAGAGCAACGTCGGCTGAGTGCGGCATCCGAAGTCACCGGACCAGCCGGCTCGTCGTGGGAGTCAGGCATCCGAGCCAGTCCAGTACTACGCGAGGGAGCCGAGTTCCGAAGACATGGAGTCGGTGCAGTCAAAGCAGAGTGAACCCCGTGCCGCCCCGCCGAGCTACCAGACAGATCGCCGAATCGGACGGCGGCCCACGAATAGGAAGCTGTCTCTTAGCGACGTCGATATGGAATCCTTTAAGTCGGTCAAGTACCATTACGATCCGGATGACCTGGACCTGGGGATGGCCCGCCGAGCCAACATGGCCTCTGCCCAAGCGTTTGACTCGGACTCAAGGGCGATTACGAGGGTGCGAATGTCTGCCACGTCCGAGCAAAAAAAATTCACTGGACGAGACACGGACGAGGACCAAGCTCGAGGATGGCTGAGCAAGACGAAGTCGGCATTTCACAGTGACCGGACGTCGGACTATGAGAAGTGCCTAATCTTTGGAGACTTGATGAAAGGTCCGACAAAAAGTGGATCCAACAGCTCAGCCGGGAAGTCCGAGTTAATTGGAAGGAATTGGCCGATGCGTTCGGAGAACAATACTGTGGATCTAGAACGTCGGCGGCGCGTCATAAATTTTCACACCAAGAAGCGGGCGGATGATACCCCTCTGGAGTATCTCCATCGCTTAAATGTCGCTGGCATGAGGGCGAATATTCCGGTTAAAGAAGATGCCAGCCGGTCGGAAGCCGCTCGTAAACACGTGGAACATTTTATCGGCACGTTGGACGATCGGGAGCTGGCGGACCAGCTGGCGTTACTGCGATTGAAGAACACCACGGAGCTGGAATTGACGTTGCGCACCTACCTAAGAGCGAAGAAGCGAGGCCCCAAGGCGGCAGTTGGAACCGGCCGTTTCAAGTCCCGATTTAACGCGGATCAAGGAGGCCGGCGGCCATCTACCAGGACGGCCCGAGCCGTCCGCATGGTCGCCCGAGAGTCAGACGCGACCAGCTCGGAAGAGGAGTATCAGCGATCTGGGGGCGAGTCCGAGGAGGAGCAGTACCGTACCTTTTCTCGGCAGAAGCCAGTCAGCCATCCAGGCTGCTAGCCGGGTCCAGTCAGCCGAAGGGTTTCCCGGATCGAACTGACCAGGATTACCCCAGGCGCAAATGTACCCACTGTGGGTCCATCAAGCATGACGACCGGAGCTGTTGGAAGCGGCTGACCTGCAAGAAGTGCGAAAGGAAAGGACATCCGGCGGAACACTGCTTGTTTACCTGCAAGACTTTCGGGGAGGTGCACGAGGCGGGACTGTGCCCCATTGAAGAATTCTACAACCAGATGAAGAAGTGGTACGTCCCGACCAAGCATGCTGGAATGTTGCCGCCCGGGGTGGAAAAGATGTTAAACTAGATCGCTCGCCAGGTTGGAATCTGGTTCGAGCCGAGCGGTCTAGTGTTAGTATCTATGCATATGTCGGTAAGGAGGATAATCAAGAAGCAAAGCAAAGCGTAACCGACAATACATGTAAGTTTGACGATTACGTCATCCGGTCCCCGGGCAGCACGACTGACCCCCTCCTGGTGAGCAGTATACGGACAGACGACTATTCTCGGTCTGAAGTGCGTATGGAATTGAACCTGTTACCCGGCGAGTCGCAAGGTTATTGGAAATATCATTCGCCGGATAAATGGTTCAAGCAGGCCAAGGCGGATGGCAAAATCAATAACCAGAAGGCTACCATGCTGTTCGACTCTGGCGCGGAAGTGTCTATCGTGGACACCACCTTTGCTCGTAAGGTGGGGTGTGAAATAGACGAGACGAAGCGGCAGGAATGCATCGGCATTGGAGAAAGTTCATACATGACCCAAGGAAGGACAAGAGTTAAGATTACGTTGGCTGGGTCTTTGGTGTATTACTTTACCGCCTGGGTAGGCAAGCTGGCCGGGCAGGATGCAATTCTGGGTATGGACTTTATGGTCCCGGCCGGCATACGGCTGGACTTATCGCATGGAACATTGACGTTGCCGGACGAGGTACAGATCCAGCTGGCCGGCCGGCGGCCCTTATATGGTGCCCACGTCCAGTTCCTCAAGTTAGGTCAGTTTGTAACGGTGCCAGTGGGAAAAGCGGTGGAAGTAATGGTACGACCACACGACAGGCGGCGTAAGTTATGGCTGACAAGGGGCGAGTGCTGGGTACCCTCGTTTGTCAAAGGGGATGGTCATCTCAGCTCTATAAGCGTGACCAACATCTCGGAAAGGCCCCTCACCTTGCATGAAGACGTGATCATTGGAATGTGGCTGGCCGAGGACAAGGTGCCCCGCCGGCCGGGCTATGTCACTATTGGCTCAAGACGCTATATCGAGTGGCAAAACCTGGCCTTTCAGGCAACCACCGATTTGGTCAGCGAAGAGGAAGAAGTGGAAGAGGACCAGACTCCAATGGTGGCTAAACCAGAGTACCGGACCCCTTCTAAGATACTGACTCGGAGCCGGCCGTCGCCGGGTCCGGCTGAACGTATTGGCCGAGACTATGCCCCGATCGCTGAACTGGTTTTGCCCACCCAGATGAAGACGAACGAACGACGGAATCGGGAGAAAGGACAAGGCAGAGTTACATGTGCGGTCACCCCCGATGCCGGATGGTTTGATGACCGAGATGATGGCGGTTGACCCAGTCGGCCGATCAGAATTCGGAAATAGCCGAAGGCGGATCGACCCAGCCGGCCGATCAGGATCCCGAATTAGTCGAAGCTGACCAAGTCTGCATTCATGAAGGGGGCGAGCTATATGTTGAAGGCATGGAGGATCAGATGGCGGTGCTACCTGAGGTAACCCCCTGCCCCCCGGCGGTTACTATTGACGATCTGCAAGTGGGAGACCCGGATGTGAACACCCCGGAAGAGATCAGCAGGCTGAAGGATATCATATCGAAAAGGAAACATGTGCTAATTGGTCCTGGAAATGCACTGCCTCCGACCGCCCGTGGGGCGGAATGCGACATTGATGTGGGAAACGCCAAGCCGGTGGCACAAAGGTGCCGGAGAGTTGCCCCCCAGTATCGGGAAAAACTGTCGGAGCTTATCAAGGGATTGCAAGCCACTAAGATAATTCAGCCGTCCACCTCGCCATGGGCTTTGCCCATTGTAATCATTATTAAGAAGAATGGGGTGGATATAAGGCTGTGTATTGACTACCGGCTGGTGAAC
>MIQA02019289.1:0-17508 GCA_001887855.2 Sclerospora graminicola
CAGCCGGACCCTGAAGGCTAACGAAGTTAACTATGGGCTAGTGGATAAAGAAGTGTTGGCCTTATTGCGGATCTTGGATGTATGCTATACTATGCTGGTGTCTCGGCCTATCAAGGTACTATCCAGACGGTCGACCCTTTCATGGCTCCTGACTGCGAGCGGAATTGACGGCCGGCTGGGTAGATGGGCGGCTCTGCTGTCTCAGTAGTAATTAAGTGTACTAAGGGAGAAGAGGAGATACTGGGCACACTGGCGGCCAGGATCACCCCAAGGGCGGAAGTGGAGGAAGCACTGATAGCGATAGCGCCTCGGAAGCAGCCTCGACAATCCATCGTGTTACCGCCGCCAACAGTGGGACCCACGGAGGAACTAATGGTTTTGGGTTTTGACGGGTCGGCGAGTATAAAGAAGGGAGTCGGGGCCTATAGTGCTATTGTGTAGAAGTTACCCGAATGGAAAGTGATCACGGCCGCCTCGGATTTCACGCCGGCCATAACAGTGAACGAAGCGGAGTACAGAGGGCTTTTACTTTGCCTAGATCTGCTGGCTGGCCGGGCACAGGGGCGGATCATCATATGTGGTGATTCCAATCTGGTAATCCGGCAAATCACAGGAGAGATAGATTGCAAGGCGTGAGACTGCTGAACGATCGGGTTATGTCCGCCCTGCGGAGATGGCCAGAACACGAGCTGGTACATGTCAAACGGGACTGGAATAAGAGCGCAGATCACTTGGCTACGCTGGCCATGCGTGACCAAATGGGGGTAACGGTTTCCGATCCAGCTCGGTTGTCGGAATTGACGGAGATCAATCGGCTGCCCGAAATTATCCATCCGGCCAACACGGAAGAGGTAATCCAGGTGAGCGCCGTCACCCGGTCGCAGAAGCGCCGCTCTTCAGTCGCTGGCTCACTATCTCCGGAAGCAATGAGCGAAGGGATAGTGCAAAAGTTACGAGCAGAGCGGATTCTCCAAGCGCAGGACGAGGAAGAGTGGATAGTGGATCTCAAGGCATACCTTAAAGGGGAAGTGTATAAACTGACAGCCGAACAAGCTAAAGAATGCTTCAAGCTAGCCCCGGATTACGAAGTGGATGAAAACGGGTTACTGTTTTTCTACCGAGACGCTGACCAGTCGGAGATCGAGAGGGATAAATCCGCTCGGCTAGTCGTACCCACGACCCTACAGCCGGATATCCTCCATCATTATCACGTGAGCTTAGAAGGAGGACATCAGGGCATCGGCCGGACATATCACAAGATTAAGGCACATTTCCACTGGCGGGGGCTCTACCGCAGCGTACAAGCCTATGTGGGAAGTTGTCCGGACTGTGAAACAGGGAAAGGCCGGCCGACCATCAGAGGACGGTCGCCGGGGAATATACAAGCTACCTACCCTTTTCAAGTCATTGCGATGGATCATATCCCGTCCTTACCCAAATCTCGAAATGGGTATACAGAGCTGCTGATCTGGACGGATTTGTTTACCGGGCTGGTTATAGCAAAGGCCAGTTCCACCCGTACCGCCCAACAGGTTGCGCAAAGCTACGAGGAATGTGTGCTCAGGCGTTTCGGGGCGAGCGAGGTCATCCGGCACGATAGGGAGCCCGGATTTATGGCGGACGTATTCCGAGCTTTCAACAGATCTTAGGACAGAACCAGAGCACAACTATGGCTTACCGCCAGCAGGCGAACGGAAAGGCCGAAAGGATGATCCAGACTCTGACCAGAGCCCTCAAGATGTATGTGGTGGAGGCGGATCAGTGCGACTGGGACGAATATGCGGGAAGACTGGTTTTCGCCCTCAATTCGTCTTACGATCGGGTAAGGGGCGACACCCCTTTCTATTTAGCTTACGGATGGGATCCCCGATCCACTTTGGAAGCCGCTGTGGTGTAGTCGCTCTCAGAAAATCTTCCTGAGACGCGAACACCCGCGGGGGGGGCCAGACGACTGACTGTCGGAGGGGGTACTCCGTCCATCCGAGTCGTGATCCGATCCGGCATCCGGCCGGGTCGATCGGTCACTTCCATCCGCTTGATCGTGACTACTCGGATGTTGCATGTTGAAAGCTCACCTTGTGTACCCGTCAGTACTGGCTGGTTTGCTCTCTTGGTGGACCCTAGGGCGAAAAGTGTAAATCCGTCGAATAGGGAGATGAGGGTTAGGACTAGGGGTAGCTCCTGGGCGGAAATCGTCACCGGGGAGCTCGTCGGGCAATATACTCGAACTTTGTATAGTGCCGGCTGGACCGAGAATAATCAATCGGCCAGCTAAATCAATAATAATGAAGGGTGAATCCAAATGTGTATGTAAAGGGGAATCCAAATATAACTCCACACTCTTCCACAGAAGGCCAAAATGTCACCACTTCCCAATACTTAATACCGTGTTCAAAACACGGGCGACTTGAGGTGAGTATACGAAGACGCCGCGACTCCCGGTCAGGGGACTTCCGGTGGGTTTACTTAACCTTCCCCGGGCAAACCAATAGCAGCAAGAGGGGACCTTGTTAGCCCTCCGCTGTGAACCAATAAGAGCGACTTGTGTCTAAGAAAGCGAAACGTGTACTGATTTATCCCTATATCCAATACTCCCTTTTGTGTAACCTACCCCAAAAAGCCCGGCTGACCAGTCATGTGTCTTACCCGAAGTAGCCCGGTTAACTCCGATTTTTGTGTCCCCGCCAGGCCGGTACACCAACCCCAGATGGTACCATCCCGGCCGGTACACCGAACCGAGCTGGTACCAGTCCAGCTGGTACATTGTACCCGGCCGGCTCGGCCGGATGGCCATCCATTCGAGCTCCCTGGCCGCTGGCGCTAGCAATTCCTTGGCAGCTTCACATCCGATCCGGGTGCCTCCTTCATCCACTAGAACACTCATCCTCTTTCAGGCCCCCTTTCGCTCATACTTTCCAATCAATCCGCCATCAATCCGCCCCTCGGCCGTCTGCCATCCACGGTCGTTCCGTCCGCTTAGCCCGCTAGCGCAACTATCCACGCCTTCAGTCTCGCTCGTCCGGCCTGATCCCAGGCCTAGCGCCGTCCGGCCGCTCGTGGATGCGTCCGGCGGCCCTCAGATCGCGTCCTCTATTCACCGATCCGGGCATCCATCTAAGGGCACCATTTCAACCAATCAGGTGGGGGCGTCCACTATCATTAGTCCGTTAATTTCTGGAATACTTTATCACAGCCGCCCCTGAGCCTTGTCGCAACCGCACAACGGTTGAGGCACGAGCTCACCACATCTTTCACACTTCGATTTTCACTTTCCCCATGTCCGAACGCAACAACGCCCCCATCGATCCTTTGCCGGGACACTCCCCGACCACTACGCAGCCATCGGCCGTAGGTCAGAGTCCATGCCCATCCGGCCGGCCTAGAGTGTCGTCCAGGGCGGCCCGACGTAACTGCCCTGCAAACTCAAATTGCTGCTCTAACCACACAAGTGGCTAGCCTGGAGAAGGCTAACACCAAGTTGGCTGTGACCGCACGGTTGGCTAGTCAGCAAGCAGATGAATCCCGGGTCCGGGAGGTACTGGCTACCTTCCAATCCCGAGACCGCATCAGCCGACTGGAAAAAGAGAAGACCGACCTTCTCAAAGCGAGGGATCACTTCCAAAAGCTGTCGGACTCACAGCGCATCCTGAACCAGAAGGCCATGGCCGCCTTGAAAATCCAGAGTAAGTACATTTTCGCCTGTTTCAGGGCCATCTCCCAACTTGCTCACTCTGTGTGTGTTCTCAGAACAAAATGTCACGTGTTTCCGCGTCTTGATGGTCGAGTCCTCTCAAGCCGCGCGCGAGTTGACGGCGCGCTACGAGAGCTACATCAAACTCTCTCAACGATTGGAGAGTTCGCAAATAGAGCTGGGAAATTTGGAGTATCGCCGGATCCGACTCGCCAAAAACTGACAAAGTATCAGAAGGCGCTGTACCAGTCGGCCGCCGCATCGCCTGAGCTCCAACGTCGAATTCGGGAGTTTGAGGCCGCGTACACCGAGACCCAATCGGGTGTGGGTGAAGCCCGGGAGGTGTTTTCCCAGCTGGCGCAGGAGCGTACGGACTGTCTATCCTCCATAAAGGAAGGCCGATCTCGGCTAATCGCGTCGGGCACTCGGGTGGGACGTCTAATGAAGGGCCCTGCCCCCATCCGAAAGGCTATTAGGCACCTCCTCGACTTAGCCTGTCCGCGGGATCCCGATCCGGCCGCTTCCGCTCCGTCACCTCTCCCGTCCGCAGCTAGTTCTTTTAAGGGCTTTCGGACACCCAGAGCGGAGGCGTCCGCCCCAGAATCGGTGACCGGTAGCACGGGAAAGGCTCCTCGCCTACGGATTTGGGATTCTTCTCGGAACCTAACCCGCCACCAGTACCAGCCGTCGAGTCGGCGGCTTCTTCATCGTTCGCTGAGGATCTCCCGGCACATAAGAAAAAACGTCGATACAGCCGGGTTGCGTCGCTCCGTGCCCCCGTGGCAAACAAACGGCCTAAACGGTCCGCCGCGCTGGCGAGCGCGGCTCTAGATCATGGAGACAACGGACCGGGTCCCAACCCCACTTCGATCCCAGCCACGCCGGCTTCTGGGAAATTCCCCCATCGTCCTCGCGTTACAAGATCTTTGTCTAAAGCTTCGTCTGCTCCGGCTCTCCTTAGAGTCTCCCCCCATGACCCTCAAGGCACGTCTACCGCCTCTCCCGATGGAGAGGGAGCGCCCGACCTACCGGAAATGGACTGTGATGAGGCCGCCGCTGAGGGCTACGAGGAATTACCTTCCTCGGACCCCTTCGCGTTCGACGAGAACGAATCCACGGAGTCCTCAGAGGAGTCTCCCCCGTTGTGGATCCCCCGTCGGAAGGTCATGACGGCCTCCGAACTAGCCGCGGCTCTTCCTTGGTCAAAAGCGCAGTTGGAAGACTTGCGTATCCAAGACCTCACTGGTGCCCTCGTCACCCGGGCTTTGACTCGCCCGCCGTTGTGGATATTTCCGCCGGCTCCCGCTATGCCAAAGGACACGGACTGGGATGCCAAGCTAGCGGCGATCGGGCCGCTGAACGCGATCTTGTCTCACGAACCGTGGGCCGTACTGGCAACAGAGATGCCAGATATAGGTTTACCTTACATCGGCTGGTTCGCGGATTTTCGGGAGGTCTGTAAGGGGTATCTCTCTCGGCATGGGCAAGCCATCTGGGAGTCTACTCATCATCTTTTCATTTCCGTTGCCGCCGGGCGTAAGTACCCCGAGCTAGCCCAATACCGAGCCGACCACAAGAACCGTCGAAAAACCCGAGCGACTGAGGGCTGGACAAAGCTCTGCAACTTCGTTGTTGCCGGAATCCAGCGCGGCCACTGCGACTTGGACATTTTTCTCCACCCTATCATACTACATCTGGCCAACCGCCGGGTGGAGAAAAGCGAAAATCCGGCCGAAAGCCGGACTTGGTATCCAGGATTGGGTCGGCGTCAGGCTACCACTCTCCAAGCTTCGCTTGATGAGCTCGCTCCAAGCTTCGCTCTATGAGCTCGACCAACAGGATCCGTGGCGCAACCAGTACCGGCAGGACCCCGATCGCCACCCTGGTCTCCGCGTGCCCCGACGCCGGAACAAGTTCTGCTGATCTCGCCAGGGATGATTCATGAGGCTAGCCTTGCCTATTCTTATCTTCTTCATTCATTAATGGCTATTGGCCTCGATAATACTGTGGTAAAGCGATCGGAAAATATTGGGACTGAAGTGGACCACACATGGCCGTTGATTGGTGACGATACAACACCCATCAACATATGACGGTTGATGGGTGGGAAAAGGTTGATCACAGTTAAGTGGAGGACAACGGATATTCACGACGTGGAGAAATCAGCCAAGTACTGTCGTTAAGCCCAGTCCCAGACACTGACGGAATGATGGAGATCACGATCACGATCGTTACTACAGTTACTAAGTGGAGTTCCCGTGGATGTAATAAGGAAAGAGTAACTGTTGACATGACATGTCAAGGGCAGGTGACCAGCCGATCTCTGAATGGTATAGTGGTTGACGTTGATCATGACACGAAGTTACGGCCTGATCAGCCTATTATGCCCGAGTAATGAAGATCAGATGTGGAATGAAGTCGGGCATGTGGAGTGACAGGTTTTGTGAGTGATGAAAACCCATGGTTGGTCCGAAGATGACGTGGCAAGGCCTGATCAGGCCTGATCAGCCGAGATCGGTGTTATATGGTTGTCCTGACGGGGTATAAAGGTCGGAAGTGTGGCTTAGAAGATGAATTGAGTCGCGGTGATGATGACCCAGAGCGTTCCCGGGGTGATCAAGGGCTGATCAGCCTGATCACCACCTGATCACTCGGTTGATCACTATGCCGATCGTGATCAGGGCTGATCAGCCTCTGATCAGCGTTCAGATGCAAGGGCAAGTAAGTTCTCGGTTTGGTCGGACTGTATATGAAGTGGACAAGTGCTGAAGAGCAGGTCTCAAGTGGTTTCAAGGTCGTTTGTTGAAGATCAGGATGGGTTGAAGATCTTTTGAAGAGTCGGGTCGTGATCAGGGCAGAAGCGGTACAGATCAGCTTGAAGGTGCAGCCAGGATGGGCAAGAGGGTGTTACGCAACCGTGCGACAAAGTAAATAGGTTCGAAGTATAGGTCAGGCATGAGTTGATGTATGGTACACAGGTATAGGACATTTGCATATATAATAACAGGTTTAGATTTTCCCCCTAAAGCAAAGAGTCGCTCCGCCACGTGTGCGGTCATTGGGAGCACAGGGTTGATTAGTCCCCTCTTGCTCATCTATTTCCCGGTTAAGACGCGCTTAGACGCATTTTGGCTTACCGGAAGACCCCCGACGGGTTTGTTTTAGGTGATCGAACCTCACCCTCAACGCGCACGTGTTTGGAACACGTTAATAATATTGGTAAAGGTTTTGTGGAGATAACGTTTGTGGATTACTGTGGAAGATCGTGGATTGATCGCGTTTTCTTGGTTTCGTTATATCTCTCTCTCATTGGCTGGCCTGATCAGACGAACTTCCCTGATCAGTGCCTAGATACTGATTAAGTATCGACCCCAACCCGTTCTCCGGTGAAGATTTCCACCCGAGGACACCCCCCGTCTCGAGAAGGTCATCCCCTCCGACCTGATCAAGATCATCGTTTTCGTCACCGAGTCCACCTAAGTGAGTGTAACCACCCCCGATCAACGGGTACACAAGGTGAGATGAAGTTAAACATAGATCCTGACGAGCATGAAGACCGGCCAGATGACTGGGAGGAT
The DNA here is from genome assembly GCA_001887855.2 of Sclerospora graminicola. Lineage (NCBI taxonomy): Eukaryota > Oomycota > Peronosporomycetes > Peronosporales > Peronosporaceae > Sclerospora > Sclerospora graminicola. Next base: position 7,270 of record MIQA02019289.1, read on the forward strand.
CAGATCAGTCACCACAATGGTGATTCATCTGATTCCGATGCTGATCAGGATCGACGGAGTACCCCCTCCGATAGTTGGTAGTCCGGGCCAGTGGGTATCCGGATTCCACCCAAGACTTCGGTCATGGATTTGGAAATCGGCTCCACCACAATGGTGCGCGTGCCCGATCACTTGGTGACTCAGGATATCACCGTGATTCCTTTGATGATGAAAAAGATGTGAAAATCAAAGTGGAGGAAACTTTTTCGGGTGTATTGGAGGAAGGCGTATCGCCTCCGATGCTGTCCATATCTAAAGGAAGCGATGATCGACCTGGTCTGGTGGAGTGCCAGGTCGAGATTAAAGATGAAATAACTCCCCACATGGCCCCGGTCGGGGCCGATCTGGGTTATAGTAAAGTTGACTATAACCCAGGAAAGGATCGAGGTGTTAACCTTGATCCTATGCATAAGAAGAAAATGGAAAAAGACAGAAAAACATGGGGGCGGATCATTGTGATCCACCTAAAAAATATGTGAAACCTAAACCGAAGATCTTCGAGGAAGACGAAGAGAAGATCGAACCAGCCGAGAAGACCACTGTCCAAGATGTGGAGCGACTGTTCTATCTTCGAGAGTTTCACAAGTTCCTGGTTACCAACCCAGTGATGAAGATCATCAAGCCTAAGATCATCGGGAAGCTGGAAGGCCGAGCGACCCGGCCGGTGATCACAGGTAGTCAACTTGATCTGATCAGGAACCTCTTAGCGCAGATCGACGAGGTTGGCTTCACTACTGGTGCCTTCGACGCGAATATGCTATTCGATCTAGATCAAGAGACGATCAGAGAATCTATGATCACCCTGTATGATCATCTTGCCTCGTTACTAGGGGCGAACCCAGTGGTTCAGTCGCCGACCGCGGATCCTTCGCACCGATCACAGTTGGTGGAGTATCCTATGGATATCGAGTCGATCTATCAATCGTCATCACAATCTGGAGCGGCATCCACCGACTCCTCGGTTGGAATCACACGTATGACGTTAGGCCCGAAAGGGATCCAGCAGATCAACCCCAAGACCGAGTCGCAGAACAGGAAAAGGAAGCCTGAACCTGGTAGAGTCGGATCGGACGATAGTTTCGAAGATGCTCAGGAAGTGCCACAGGCCAATCCGACCTCCAACACTGGTCATACCAACATGCCGGAGGTCCCAGAGCAATTAAAAGCCATGTTCGCGACTATGATGAACCGATTTGCGGGTGAACAATATGGATTGCCTCAGTACACACCTGGACAAGGACAACCACGGTGATCAGCACCGAACATGAATCAGTCCGCTGAGAAACCGGTCAAGAGACCTGTGGACGTGGAGATGGAATCAGTCCGATCAGCCGGAATTGTTCGTTCGATATGCCAGGCCGATCACCAAGATCGATTTCACCGATCACCCCCACGGAGTGATGTGGACATGGAGTCAGAAGGTGAGATCAGTCAGCATTTCGATCCGGATGATCTGGACATTGAGATGCCTCGTAGGGCGAATATGGCCTCCGCGCAGGCATTTGACAGTGAATCAGGAACGATCACCCGAGTACGAATGTCTGCGATCTCGGAATTGAAGGATTTCACTGGCAAAGATATGGATGACGATCAGGCCAGGGGTTGGTTAAGCCGGACTAAGTCAGCTTTTCTGAGGGACAAGACACCGGAAGCTGAAAGATGCCTGATCTTCGCTGATCTAATGAAAGGCCCGGCCAAGAACTGGCTTAAACAGCTGAGTCGAGAAGTGCGTCTGAAGTGGCCTCGTTTGTGTGAAGAGTTTGAAGAACAATATTGCAACTCGGGGGTGTCTGTCGCTAGACAGTACTACCACATGAAGAAAGATCCGACGAGACGCCGATCGAGTACTTACATCGGTTGAATGTTGCTGGTCTACGCGCGAAAATGCCGATCAAGGACCCACGGCACCCGGATATAGCCCGTGAACATGTTGAACACTTCATTGGGACTCTGGATAATCGCGATCTGGCTGATCAGCTAACCCTGCTCCGTATAAAGGACTCAGAACAACTGGAACTGACTCTAAGGACGCTGCAGCGGGCCAAGAGTCGACAGCCCAAGGTCGAGGTAGGATCGAACCGGTACCGGTCCAAGCCACACCCTGATCAGGGCAAGATACCGGCAGCCCGACCAGCCAGAGCGATTCGAATGATCGCGAAGGAATCAGACAATTCGGGTTCTGAAGAAGAAAGTGGCCAGTCGAGTCTGAGCTCAGACGAGGAACAGTACCGTCATGTCTTTACGACGGAGCCAGTGTATCGCCCGAGATCATCGACTAATGGCATGGACGGACGGAAACCTGGTGGTATTCAACCTGATCAGGACCGATCTCGTAAGAAATGTGTGCATTGTGGGTCGACCAAACATGGAGATCGTGATTGTTGGAAACGAATTACGTGTGGAAAATGTGATCGTAAAGGTCACCCTTCTGATCACTGTTTTTTCGTGTGCAAGACCTGTGGGAAGCTTCATGACGCCGGCGCCTGCCCTATCGAAGAATTCTTTAATCTGATGCGCAAGTGGTATGTGCCGACTAAACATGCTGGTATGCTCCCACCAGATGTTGAGAAGATGTTAAACTAGATCGCTCGCCAGGTTGGAATCTGGTTCGAGCCGAGCGATTTATGTTCTGCATTTATGCATATGTCGGTAGCGGAGATAAGTTTGAGGAAAAGAAGATAACCGACAATACATGTTCTAATTCAAATTGAATCGATCGGTGTCCGATCTACAGTCTCAGAGTGGATGAATATTCCCGATCGGACGTGATCATGGAGTTGGATCTACTGCCCGGTGAATCCCGAGGATACTGGAAGTATCACTCCCCCGACAAGTGGTTTAAACAGGCTAAAGCTAATGGAAAGATCAACAATGAAAAAGCCACTATTTTATTTGACTCTGGGGCGGAAGGCTCGATCATCGACTCCGCCTTTGCTCGTAAGGTGGGATGTCGTATAGACAGTACCCAGAGGCAAGAATGTGTTGGGATCGGCGAGAGTTCATATATGTCGGAAGGCCGATCACGTGTGAAGATCACCCTAGCAGGATCCCTGGTCTACTATTTTAATGCTTGGGTTGGCCGGTTAGCCGGTCAAGACGCGATATTGGGGATGGATTTTATGGTACCAGCCGGTATACGACTTGACCTGTCTCATGGAACCCTGACTCTGCCGGATGAAGTGCAGATTCAGTTATCTGGCCGACGACCTTTATATGGTACTCATGTACGGATGTTAAAAATGGGTCAGTACGAGAACATTGGGGTGTCTCGATCAGTCGATGTCATGATTCGGTCGAGTGATCGGCAACAGAAATTGTGGCTGACCCGTGGTGAACGATGGGTACCAACGTTCGTTAACGGTATCGGCCGATCAAGCTATATCAGGGTCACAAATATATCCGATCAGCCGCTGATCATCCACGAAGACATGATCTTAGGGATGTGGTTACTGAAGGGAAAGTACCCCGACAGATCGGATATGTTTCAGTGGGATCACGAAGATACATTGAATGGCAGAATCTGGCTTATCAAGCCACCACGGACATGCTCAGTGACGAAGATTTAGCGGATGAAGATACCTCACCTATGGTCGAGAAGCCGAAGTATTCTACGCCAACCAAACTGCTGATCAGGAGGCCACCGATCGAAGCGACAGCGGAAGACCGGGTCAAAGAAGGTCCACAGATATTGAGCATAATTAGGCCCAGCTCACCGAAAACTACGGATCCAGATAGCGGAAATGACAGTGAGGAGTTCAAGCACGATCATGAGAAGGAAAAGGAGGATGAACCAGCCGAAGTTACTACAGAGGAGGGTGAACCCGAAGTAAACCATCAATCGAGTGACGTACAAGGAGCGACTCAAGATGACGCCGATCAGAAAAAGGCAGATCAGGTGGACGATCAAGTGTGTATACACGAAGGTGGCGATCAGTACATTGAAGGTATCGAGAAGCAGATGGCCGTTTTACCGGAAGTATCGCCAAATATGCCAGAAGTCACCATGGAAGATTTACAGGTCGGTGATCCCGAAGTGAACACTCCCGAGCAGATCGATCAGCTAAAGAAGATCATCTGGAAGAGGCGTCACTTACTGATGGGGAAAGGTAACGCCCTACCCCCAGCCGCATTAGGAGCTGTCTGTGATATAGACGTGGGAAATGCAAGACCGATCGCTCAGCGTTGTCGTAAAGTTGCACCTCAATACCGGGAAAAGTTATCCGATTTGATCAAGGGTTTGCTGAGTACAAAGATCATCCGACCATCAACATCGCAGTGGGCATCACCGATCGTGATTGTGATTAAGAAGAATGGGGTTGATATTCGATTGTGTATCGACTATAGAATGGTGAATCGCCTCACGAAGTTGATGGTCTACCCGATGCCCCTGATCAACGATTTATTAGAAGATCTGGATACAGTTTTATGGTTTTGTTCGCTGGATATGGCTAGTGGTTTCTGGGTGGTTTCGATGACTGATCGCGCTCGCGAGATCTCGGCTTTCGTTACACCTTTTGGGCTTTTTGAATGGAATCGGATGCCGTTTGGATTAAAGAATGCCCCACAGATCTACCAAAGGCTGATCGACAATGCTCTCTATGGGTATTTCCAGATCAGTGCTGATCGGGAAGCCACTGATCTACATGATGTGTTTACGGAAGGTGAGCCAGACCAAGATCAGGGCCGATCAGTGTTGGGAAGGCGATCATATATAGACGATATCTTGGTCACGGCAACATCCTGGGATATGCTATGCGATAAGGTCGAACGACTCTTAGATACCTGCGAGCGTTGGAATTTGTCGATCAGTGTGGTCAAGAGTTTCTGGGGTCAACCCAAGGTCGCTTACCTCGGCCATAACGTATCGATCCAAGGTTTGGAAGCAAATCCGAAAGATCTAGCCGCTCTCAGCAACTTACCTTTCCCCCGATCGTTGAAGGCCATGCAATCCTTCCTCGGATCACTGAATTATTATAGCAGATTTATCGAGGACTTCTCGATTTACGCCGCTATACTTTATGAACTGAAGGAAGTTGATTATCATGGGCTACGAGAACGCGATCGGGTAGGAGGATCACCAATTGAGACTGATCACGAAGTTGAAGCTATTGAAACGGATCTCAAGACTGGATCACCAACTGATCGAACTATGCCAGGGTCAGAAGACCACATGAATCGAGCTATGGTAGCCTTCAGTATGTTAAAGGCGAAGATGATCTCGACGCCGATACTGAAACACTTCGATCCGGAGAAGATTCCCGTGGTGATCTTATATGCCAGTAAATGGGCAATATCGGCCGCACTGGTCCAAGATCACGATGGAGTTTATTGCCCGGTGACGTTCACAAGCCGAACATTAAAACCGAATGAAGTTAACTATGGTATTGTGGATAAGGAAGTGCTAGCATTATTACGTGTGTTGGATGTTTGCTACTCTATGCTGGTAACTAGATCAATTAAGGTATTATCAAAGCGATCTAGTTTGGCGTGGTTACTATCCGCGAGTGGTTTAGATGGAAGACTGGGGCGATGGGCAGCAGTTTTATGTCAGTGGACCTTGGAGATTATCAAATGCACCAAGGGCGAAGAAGAAATTCTTGGAACGCTGGCAGCCAGCATCGCGCCCCGATCAGAAGTCGATGAAGCCCTGATCGAGGTCGCTCCGCGGAAACAACCACGTGAATCGATCACCATACCCCCACCGATCGTCGGCTCGGAGGAAGATCTGATCGTTGTAAGTTTCGACGGATCAGCGAGTGTGAAGAAAGGTGTAGGGGCGTATAGCGCGCTGTTATGGAAACTGCCAGAGTGGACTGTTATATCGGCCGGTTCAGATTATACTCCAGGTATCACGGTCAATGAGGCTGAATATCGTGGTCTGCTGCTAGGTTTGGATCTCTTGCAAGAGCAAAAGATCGGAAGAGTAATCATATGCGGAGATTCAAACCTGGTGATTCGGCAGATCACTGGAGAGATCGACTGTAAGGCGCCGCGTTTGAAACTACTGAATGATCGCGTTATGAAAGCTTTACGTGGGTGGCCAAGACATGATATTTTGCATGTGAAACGTGATTGGAATCGGAGTGCAGATCACTTAGCAACTATGGCTATGCGTGATCAGGCCGGATCGATAGTCACTGATCAAGCGCTGTTGGAAGAACTGGTGGAGATCAATAGGCTGCCGGAGCTGATCCGTGTGGAAAATGAAAAGGAAGCAGCCCAGATCTTGATTACGACGAGATCACGAACCAGATCACCGCCCAACAGATCACCCTCTCGAGAAAGCCTGACAGAGGAAATAGTACAAGAGATGCGGATCGAAAGAATTCTCAAGGCTCAAGACGAGGAAAAATGGATCGTTGATTTGAAGGCGTTTCTAAAGGGTGATCTGGAGAAGCTGAGCCAGAGTGAAGCAAAAGATTGTGCCAAGATCGCGTCCAACTACGAGATCGACGAAAATGACCTATTGTTTTACTATGTTCAAGCTGATCAGGCCGATGCAGATCTGGACCGATCGGCAAGGCTCGTGATCCCGGAGACTTTACAAGCTGATATCTTACACCATTATCACGTCAGTTTGGAGGGTGGCCACCAGGGCGTAGGTCGAACGTATCACAGGATCCGTAAACATTTTCATTGGAGAGGCTTATATCGAAGTATACAAAAGTTTGTTGGGACATGTACGGATTGCGAAACTGGAAAAGGTATGCCAAACATCCGGGGGAGATCACCTGGAAATATCCAGGCGACCTACCCTTTCCAAGTGATAGCGATGGATCACATACCATCCCTCCCAAAATCTTTCAAGGGCAATACCGAGTTGCTGATCTGGACTGATCTGCTCACGGGATTGGTGATCGCAAAAGCGGGATCTACACGAACGGTCCAACAAGTCGCTTGCAGTTACGAAGAATGTGTTTTTCGACGGTTTGGAGCCAGTGAAGTGATCAGGCATGATCGTGAACCAGGTTTTATGGCCGAAGTGTTCCGATCTTTTAATCAGATGCTTGGCCAGAAACAGAGCGCGACCATGGCGTATCGTCCACAGGCGAATGGTAAAGCCGAACGGATGGTACAGACTTTAACTAGAGCTATCAAGATGTATGTCGCGGACTCTGCGCAACAAGATTGGGATGAATATGCGGAGAGACTGGTGTTTGCGTTGAATTCCTCTTTCGATCGGATCAGGGGAGATACTCCATTCTACCTGGCGTATGGTTGGGACCCCCGATCTACCATCGAGTCGGTGATCCCTGTTGGATGCACACGAGGTCAAAATCGCGAAGCTCGTCGATGGCGTATGGGACTCCAACGTCACTACCAACATGCGCGGGAACAAGTCAACGAGCGGTTGCGAAGGGCCATCCAAGAAAGAGCTGATCGGAACAATGATCAGGCCGATTTGCATAATATCGAGCCAGGATCACGAGTTTGGCTTTACTTGGATCGCGTGAAAGAAGGATCTGCCAAGAAGTTAGCGCATCTGTGGCATGGACCGCTTCGTATAGGCGAACTAATCGGTGATCATGCCGCTCGACTGATTATTGCAGGTACCGATTATGGAATCTTCCCAATTGTCCACTTGTCGAAGTTGAAACTGGTCCGAGAATACCCTGATCGGCCTAAAACCAGGCTGTCATGCGATGATCAGCCAAGGTTTGATTTTGACGAAGCTCTCTTACCCGAAGACAGTTGGGAAAGAGCGTTGGACCCGAACGAAGTCGAGGTGGAGAAGGTTTTGGATACCCGATCAGGCAAGAAGACCCGATTTGGCCGAACCCACCGTGAATACTTGGTTCGTTGGAAGGGTTATGACGATCCTGAGTGGATAGATGAGCGTGATCTGAACTGTGGAGCTTTATTAAGAGAATTTGAACGTGATCGGGTGAGACGGAATCGATTTGAAGTGATGCAAACCCACGAAGAGGGTAACCAGGAATCTCAATAGCCTGAGTTGACACATTGTGACTGATCAGCCAAATATGATGATCGGACAAGTGGAGATCAGGGCGGTTGGACTGGTTTGGAATAAACGGATGCATATACATACATATATTACTCAAGAATTATACCTGTACGCATGAGAGCGATCGACATACAAGATGGAAGCGATAATGAGACATGAACAAGATATACGAAGGTGGAACGCGAAAATCATCAAGAAATGTCGTGATATATTAGTGATTATGGAAAACGAAATAGAAGTTGATTATCACGACGATCACAGGCCATATTTAGTGCGCAGGCGAGAAACCGTGTACCCTGGATGATCCATGGGACTTGATCGAAACTGGTTTCGCCAAGGTTCCTGCTGATCGGTCCAGAGCAAGCAATCACGCAGTGTGGCGACCGGAGTTATGTGCCCATAACCGGGATACCAATCCCCGCCGTCAGCCTTGAGTCCTCGCGATCCCGCTCGACGAACAGGTAAATGCAGGACGCCAGGGAACAGGAAAACGTCCAGATCACACTCGCCGTGCAGGATTCCGTCGACGATATAATCGCAGATCGTGGCCCAAGCAGCCCCGGCTTTGGTGCGTCGACGCTTGCGAGCATGATGGTAATGCTCGATCCACGCGTCCTTGCGCATCGCCGTCGTGATCGGGAAATGGTGGGTCGCCTCCCATGTTGCTTGCACGTGCTCCTGGTAATACAAAGCCAAGCGTCCCTGCAGCTCGACAAACCAAGGGTGATCAGGAAACGCCAGCCCGGGCATAGGTGTCAGGAGGACATCCCAAGGTGCTGAATCGATCAGAAGCTCAATAGCGCCTCTGGTCAGCACCTTCGGTTGCCACTGCTTGTCTTTGGGCGCTGGCGATCTTGTCGGAAAGATCCAGCCTGGCGGGCGGGATCACAAGCGAGGGACGAGTTTCTGCCTCACAGCAAGAACCTGAGGCGTCAGATCCCATACCTGATCAGCACTCCAAGGTTTCCGTGTTGCCATATGAGCAGAAGTCGGCTTGCCCTGCATGACGACGTACAAATCCATGAACCTTTGGTTCGGATTATAACTGTAATCGTCCTGCCCGATCGACGATTGTTTCGCCGGGATGAAAACGCCCGTGAAATTGAGCGGCGGGGCGATCACTGCCCTATGGGCCGCTGGAGGAACGTTGGGATCAGCCGGAGCCGGTTGCTCCTCCTCAAGATCATCGTCATCCTCGTCATCCGACTCCAACAAAGTAACGGCCTGGGCCAACGAATTTGCGCCTGAATGGATTGGTGCTTGAGTACGACGATCAGTGCTGCGCGATCGGGCCAGAACAGACAACGTCCTCTCGTCCAGATCAGTCGATTCGTCGTCCGAGTCAATCGCAAGACGTGATCGCTTGGCGGGAGCCATCACCTTCTTTGACGAACTGGTCTGCTTGCGCTTCCCAGAATTCAAGACCGAAGGCGCTGATCTCGAAGTCGCTGGTAAACGAGATTGAGTGGACGCAGAAGCCGCTGCAGTGCTGATCACGGGCTGATCAGCACTATGGGTCGGCAAGGAAGCGACGGAAGACGCTGGTGATGGTGGGGCAGACTCCGGAGACTGTGGTGGTGTTCCAGACGGAGTAAAGGAGCTGATCAGCCCAGGAAGCCGCTGTAAGGCCGTCCGAACTGACACCGAACCGGTGTTCGGTTTGGTCCACCTCTCCATAGTCTGCACCGCGAGGTTTTTCAGGTCGGCGTTATGCTGGAGCCAGGCGCGATCATCGAGCTCTAGGGTTTCAAGTTTAACCCGATCAAGATTAAGCTCGCACCGGCAATCTTCAGCCGCTTTCCGACTCTCGCACAACCTTTTCTGTATACCGACGCGGCCGATGCGAGAATCGGAAAGTTGCTTGACCAGGAGCTGGACCTGCTCATCCGAGTAGCGAACCTCGACTTCCCGACGCTCTACGTCCTCGGCAGTGCAGATCTTGTCGCGAAGCAGCTGATCACGGTCGAGACGGTGATCATCGAGCCGTTGTAGATGGTCCACCATCTCGACCATCGAGTCTTTCATCGCCTCAATACGTTCATCTGGAAATAAACATGGAGAGTCAAATACGGATTACAGAAGAAGTGAACGGGATAAACGTACCTTGGTGGCGAACGGTAATAGTCAGCGAACCGATCAGCGACTGTAAAGAGGCGACGGTGTCTGAGGGTCTGGAGAGGCGCAGAGCAGCGAGGTCAGCTGATAGCTGATCACGCTCCATCGTCAAACTCTGA
>MIQA02019294.1:0-14559 GCA_001887855.2 Sclerospora graminicola
ATCAGGATCGACGGAGTACCCCCTCCGATAGTTGGTCGTCCGGGCCAGTGGGTATCCGGATTCCACCGACTTCGGTCATGGATTTGGAAATCGGCTCCACCACACAAGTAGCTTGGACCCATTTTTCTCCTTTTTACGATATCAGACAGCGTAAAGCGCATTCTATGACCAAGTTTTGGCGTTCTGTTTGCCCATCTTCTTGCGCCCTATGCGCGGTCGTCATGCTTAGTTTGACACCCATTATATTCATGAAACATTTTCAGAAGTTTGCTGTGAACTTTGGATTTCTATCGCTAATAATAACCTTCGGCAGTCCGTGATGACGGACTACGGCGTCAAAAAAAATTGCGGTGTCTTTCGAATCTGCCGTCGTTTGGGTTGGTGCGGTCTTTTTGACAACTTGTCCACGATGACGCAAATAGCGTCATACCAAGTCCATTGACACTACTTCCCAGCATTCATCCGAAACGAGGATAAGAATCATTAATCCTTTCTTTCGCCGGCTATTTGACTTCCATCGAGCACATGTTTCACATGTCTCGACGTACTTTAGCACTGGCTCAAGTATCTTCGGCCTGTAGTACTATTGCTTCTACTTCATGTAAGTTCTGCGCACTCCAGGATGTGCTGCTGTAGCTGCGTCATGAAACTCGTATAAAATCTTTGTCCTTAATTTCGGCATGTCTGGAATGCATATTTGTTGCATTGCGTCATCTTGTTTCAGGTATGTAAGACCTTTGTCGATTATGAAGTTGTCATTCGACTGTTTGGTATTCCAAATATTTTCAAATAACTTGTCTTTGCGATATCCTTGCTGAATCGCTTTTCGCACTTCGTCGCTGAAACGTACGCGCACAACATGAAACTCAGCGTTGTGGATTCGCTCCTGAGCGACCCCTATCGGACGACTCTCTTCCCGCAACTCCACATCGTCGAGTAAGAGATGGGAGACATCCACCAAAATGTACTGAATGAGGGCAGAGAGAACCATTTACCTATCCAAACGATTGAAGTCTTGGTTGCCGTCATCGGTACAGTCATGGACGACGTTCGACATATCGGGAGGTTGCACAGTGGCTTCGTCGGAATTCTCTCCAGACACTGCTGGACGAGATAAAGCGTCAGCCATGACATTGGTCCGTCCTTTAACATGATGTAAGACAAAGTCAAACTGGGAAAAGAACGTCAACATATGTTCCATCTTGGAAGCCACGTTTGGATGATGGAGCATCCACTTAGACGCAGAATTGTCGGTATAGACAGAAAAGTGTCTTCCATGGAGATACGGACGCCATTTTTCCAACGCAGTCTTGATGGCCAACAGCTCTTTCTCGTGAGCTGGCCATTTTAGTTCATGAAGGCCCAGATAAAACTCAATGGCGTGGTTTTTGCGTTGATAAGTTGCTAAAGAACACCACCCATGCAAACACAGACACTCCCGTTGTTACGATGAACGGGTGAGTAAAGTCTGGCAACTTCAAAGTCGGTGACTGTTGAAGTGCGAGTATTCATGCATTAAACGCTTTTTGCTGGTCTTCCCTCCAGTTCCATTGAGTACTTGATTAAATCTCTAAGCGGACGTGATATCCTTGCAAAATGACAGATGAATCGACGGTAATACCCAGCTAGTTCCAGAAAACTCACCAACTCCTTGCGACACGTCGGTGCTTGGAACGTTGCGATAGCATCTGGATTCTTTGGGTCGACGCGCTGACCATCTTCAAAAATTGTGTGCCCCAAGAATGCGATTTCCGTGCGGCCAAATGCACATTTAAAGAGTCGAGCGTAAAGCTTCTCCTTGCGCAACACTTCGCATACCGCGCGAACGTGACTAACGTGGTCCTCCATTGTACGGGAGAAGATACATATGTCGTCGAGATACACGACAACAAATGTTCCTAGCTTATCGAACTACGTTCGCATAAGACGTGATCAGACACCAGGCAATCACGATAACCCATGGGTGCAACACACCATTGATACGTTTTTTTGGGTTTGGAAAACCGTATACGGTCGACTTGATGGTAACACTACCATTTGATAGTATCCTTGCGAAAGATCGAAAAGCGATAAATATTTGCATCCAACCATGTGGTCGAATAGTTCTTCAATCAATGGCAAAGGAATTTTTGCCACGACTGACATGCTATTGACATAGCGGTAGTCAATCACCCATCGAATGGGGATCTTCGAATTTCCGCTTCGTAGCCATTCGGCGCGTTTCGGAAACTTTACGGTTGCCGGATCTTTCTCTGGAATCCTAAAAATATTAGAGACCCAGGGTGAGTTGGATACTTCAATCCAGTATATTTTCTTCCACAAATTGTTGCAGGGCGTCCTGCTCAACCTTCAAAAGACGGAAGGTAGCACGGGAGCTAAGAACCGCAACAGGTTTCATTTGGAACTCGAAGTTAACTGATCGCGTTGGAGGCATTTCATTTGGGAGTTGTTCTGGAAATACGTCCTTGTACTCCTTCTGCAAGCCTCAACTCCTGCGGATGTCCGATTGTTCAACGTTGGTCACTTTCAAGTGATATATCTCATCATAGGCTCCAATTTACAGCTTCTCTTGGATCGTCGTACCATCTACGTCTTCGAACTTTGTGTTGTCTGCAACTTCGATCTGTTGCGCACGCCAATCAATCTGTGGATTATACTTGGTGAACTATGGTTGACCAAATCACGTCATGTGTATCCGGTAGGTCCCATTCCGTGAACCGCATCTTTGGGAGCTCGACACCTTCAATACGAATGGTATTTTCCATTCTCTTTGTGGGCTGACTCAATGTCCACGTTCCTTTAAAACGACGTGCTTGTACCTTTTGTGCGCTTAGCACTTTTGTTGCTTTGATTAGGCTTGTTGACGCGCCAGACTCGATTAAAATCTTGACTGATTTGTCTCCAATGACACCATTACGCACTAGTAGTCGACTCTGCGCTGGCACGTCCAAACTAGAGCTGCTTGACTCAAAGCTAATAGGTTCTCTCTTGGCCTTCAGTTGGACCTTCACGGCATTGATCGTGACACGATCGTAAACAACTATTTCCTGTTCCTCATCACGGCTATCCATTTTGTTGACATGCTGACGAGTGTTGTATGCCTCTGATTACTCCGGTCTGAACGATTATTTCCTCTATCATTACGTGTTCATTGATTATTACACTGTGCGGAGCGGTGATTTGGTCTACCGCACTTAAAACACATATTTCGGCGGTGGCATTTGTCGCGAGACGGAATCTGCACGTTGCTAATGTCCATGGGTTCTGGGCCATTGTTCAATCAATATCGACTACTGTTTTCGTACGACCTATACCTTGGTCTATCATGCGAGTTTCCTCGGGAGTATCGCTGCGGTTGAGAGCGGTCAAAGTCCTACGCAACCGTAATAGCTTCGGACAATGTTGTACAGTGGCGGTATTGAACCTCTTCTCGCGTACGACCGGTAAGTTTACGTAGGAAGTACATGATCTGGTCCAGCTCGCTCATTTCACGGACTTGCGTGACTATGTGTCAAAACTTGCTCTCATAATCAGGGAGATCTCTGCAATCGGTCTCTCTCAGATTGTTAATATTTTTGCGTAAGTGCTCTTGTAAGTCAGCAGGAACGAATTCATGTTCGACTTTGCTGAAAAAGACATCCACGTTTGTGACGTACTGTTTTGGCATCACATACCACTGGGAAGCTCATTGCTTCAGTGTTCCACCTAAGACGACAAGTATCCTTTGTGAAAGCTCTTGGCTTTTTCAGTCCACTCCTCTTACAAAGAAGTACTGCTCCACTTACTCCTCGTAGAGTGGGAATGATTCGTCCAATCTACCTCCATACGTCGGAAGCCTCACACCCTCTAGCTTGATTTCCGATAGCTGTCGGGATTTGTGAAGTTCCTCGAGTAACTGCGCTTGTTTCTACATTGTCGCAACCATAGAGAGCAGCAGCTGTGGATGATGATCGGAAGTCATCGGGGTGGGCATCATAAAACTAATGCAGTTATTAAATGATTAAGTGAGATTAACGCTTTGTTACAAGTAGGTGATTGATCTGGACTCTTCTTTTCTAGGATGCTTATCTTGACAACCTTTGGTCCAGGTTTCAAGGCCGTTTTCTACTTTGCGGTCGATTGTTGGCGGGCGGTTATTGCTTTGTACCCCGGCGCCCCAGAATAAGGGACTTGGACGGTTTTGCTCTTGTGCGTTTTTTTTACGCGACTGACGGGTCTTAACCGAAGTGCTGACCTTCCGTAAACCAAACAGACTTATAACCGAAACGAGACGATTTATAGCCAGCTAAGACTATGATCATCTCGATAGGCGGCTGTACTGTTGGCCCGGTAGGGTTTACAGCCAATGAATAGGAGTCCCTGACCTAAAAAAGATTGGGACTTACGAATGGAACTCTCCTAATCACTGCTCCTGAGCGGCGACGGCGGTGCTGCGGGGACGGCAAGCAAAGCAAGGACGGCAAGCACGGCGGAAACGGCGAGCACGGCAAGGACGGCGGTGGTTCGTGGACCAACAAGTACCAGATGTGGAGACTTGAGCTCCACTTGGTATATTTAAAACTGAAAGTTTAGGTCCTTATTTCGCTACTCTTAGCTACCTCTATGCCTATCGTTCTAGAAGTCTTACAGTGACGTCATCTAATGACGTCAGACTGTGACGCCATTGTCTTTCTAATCTGTATTCTGCTGTGTATTCTTAATGCTGTCATTCTTTTATACAATATAAATTATTTTTGTGTAACCCTAACCCGGGTACATGATATATCAGGTCGCACGTACCCGGCGCTCTGACAACAAATATCTGGTTTCGAGGTTGTAATAGGAAGTCAAGCCGCTTCTGCGACTTCTTCGTTACTGTTTTTCCTTGATATGACCTAGGGAGATCTACCTGCGCTACGGTTGTCTGCGCCATCGCCTTCTTTACCTACTGAAAAGATGTGCATGCGTGACATCTGCAGATATTTACAATAGTTGGTCATGGTCTTTTTATACTGGCCACGCCTTGGTCACGAGACATCGTCCCATGACCTGACCCTGCAAAGGACAAGATAGCCGAAATGTCACCTTACCATTGTAACGTTCATCTAAATTAGTCTTATATACAGGCTGCTAAAAATGAGGCATTGTGTTACGAAAAGGTACGAAATGCCTCAAATGAGCTTCACCAAAGCGCCTCATTTAACTAGGTGGCTTCAAAATATGATAAGTTTAGAATAAAATAGAAGCGTGCCCACATCGCGACACTCTTAGTGATCCAAGAGGTATCTCTACGCAGTTCTTCTCGTATCCGACGTCTGCTCTAACGTTTTACCGCAAAATACGGATAGATGCCACATGCGGAAAGATGCAACACTACAGTAAAAAGTGTCATTAGTGTGGGTGGGAAAATAGTATGGGTGCGCAAATACCATGGGCCACACTAATTTTTCTTTTTCAATATTCCACAATAAGGCACACTAATTTCGCACATTCCATTTGCCAAAACCCGTACCTCTTACCGTGATACTGCGAGTGATGAATAGGGGTATTGAGTGCGGGTTAGCTCGCCCCATTTCAACTAAGAATTACGTTCTCACAGACTACAGTGATGCGGAGTCTGTTACATTGTAATTAACAAGCTTGGAGCATATCCGCAGCAATTCACATCGAGTTAGCAAATGATAAACTATTTCACCGCCCCTTGCTCGAAAATGCCATCCATACTTTTGAAGAAAAACCTTTCTCTAATTCATCGGGGTCCGCCAGTGTCCCCTCTAGAATGCCCGCACAAAAATTATCTTTGCCTACGTTTCATATCGTTATATTTGTCAACATATTCATCGACCAGAATCTGGACATCACCAAACACCTCACCTAACTTAACCAAACAAGTATCCCACACAACGAAATGAACTCATTCCAGTTTCTTCCCACTCTTGATGCACCTTGACCACAAGACGCAGGTATGCATACATCATCTCAACGTCTTTATCGGTGATAGGCTTCAATCGTTGCTTAAAAACAATTCTCTACACCTCATTGTAAGAAACGTAAGGGAGCCCATTTTCATCAGCATCAATATTACTGAGCTTCGGTGCCACCTTCGTTTCCACTTGTTGGTCATCTTTGGCACTTCCACAATGAGCGTATCCTTCTTTGATCCACCGAGCGCACCAATCGGGAAGTCTCTTTCCAGCTGCTGGTTCACGCCACTCGTGTTCTTAAAGACTGTAAGATCGGATGCCGCGATCCCCACGAGATGGCTGTTTGTGTACATTTCCTTCACCGAATCCTGAAGGTCAACAACTAGTGCATCACCCCTCAGCGTCACCCGGGAGACCGAGGTCATCGCCTTTCCTTCTTCAGTCACGAGCTGGAATGGGACCATATCGTCCGGGTCATGACCACTTTCGACTGCGCAGCAAATATGAGAACGGAGAAACAATCGTCGACTCATGATTGAGTACACCAACTGGAACACCGTCGGCTTCTTACACCGCTATTCTCCATTCGGTGACTCAAATGGTAAACGAAGGGAAACACTAAGGGCATCGCCTAATTGATTTGGGCATAAAAGGAAGCAGAGCCGACCACAGGTGCATTAGCACTCAGCGCCGCCGGGTGTAGCCACCAGTCCACACCATACGCGAGCGAGTCGTGACAATCGTAGCTCACTGCCTGTGCAGCTTAGATTTGCACGCTTCCAGCTCCAGTACTTGGAATCCATTATGCATACAGGCGGCAGGTAATAGGTCCTGCAGCAAGGATACATATGAGTGGGCTTATCATCTCGATCCGCCTGTTTTCAAGTACTAGGCACCATAGCTTACCTTGCGGCTCTCGTCTGGTGCCAACTCTAACTCCACACGCCACCACCAGTGTCGTGAACGATATGCGGAATTGTCATGTTGCGGTGGTCCCAGACGGCTACCTGCTGATCGTAGCTACCGACAGCAACGACGTGTTCATCTAGTGGATGGAACTGAATGCTACATACGGGTATGGAGTACTGCCGCGATTTTTTGAAGGTTGGAGTCGCGGTATCAGCTCGCAAGTCCCACCCCTTCAGGCAGGCGTCGTCTGCACCTGAAAACAACACATTTGAGTTGTGGTAATTAAAAGCTGAGATCCATGCCTCGAGTGGTGAGCCGTACAAGTCGTTCGCCTTCCACTGCAAGCGCCAAAGTTCGTGATAAATTGTACACTGCCTTAACTCAGTGCAACTGCTCGTCTGACATGCAAAACCCACGCGATTTATGCACAACACGATTAGTGTGGCCTATACTAATTTCGCAGCGACATTATTAGTGTGGGTGCAGAATTACCGAAGCCCACACTAATTTCGATTTTCCATGCAAAATTTTGAGTGCGAAAATAGTGTGGCCCACACTAATGACACTCTTTGCTGTAGCCACTTTAGTATTGAACATTATTAGCCAATTAAGTTTCCGCAATCGATTCTATTAATTCCGATGAGGCTGTTGACTAGGAAAGAAAACTGCAAAATTTACAAAACACGATTGTTACCCACGAAAGTACCTGAAAATTGATGCTTTAGGATCAAGAAGGTTTCATTCATTTATTTTTCAGGCGACCCTTTAAATCCGCAGGTGGCCCTGCGACCACTGTAATCCTATCTACTACTTCGAAGTAATGATAAGTTCTCGATGACAATTATCGGCACAACTCTGCCTGATCATCTTTCATATAGCCTAACTCTACCAGCCCCTACTTGGAAACGTAGGTCACGTACGTACGTCTGGGTATCGACAAAAAGAGTGAGTTTGTTACTCGTATTTCGACTAAGTATATGCAAGCACCGCGAGCTCGAATTTAACAATTAGACACAATATAAATCTAGAGACTTGGCTTGACAATCTTCGTGATATATCCCTCGAGTATATCACCAGACTGGAAATCGTCCATGCCAAAGAGCTGTAGTCCGCACTCCTGACCTTTAGTTACCACCGACATGTTTTGTTGAAAGTGACGCATTGACGCCATGTCCACGTTCTTGACAATTATTTCTCCATCACACAGAAGTCGATACTTTGTTTGCATGTTATGTGATCCAGAAGTAACTTTACATCCAGCGATGTTGGTTCTGCGAGTTCCCGACGTCGAGATGGGAATCGACTGAATCACTTTAGCTGAACCAATTACTTATGCACTAAGACTCCCTTGAGGTTATCCTGCAATAATTCCTTGATATCATCCAGCAGACTGTACACCACGCGGTGCTGGCGCAGAGTGACTCCCTTCTGCAATGCTTCCTGGTCAATGGAGGGGGGGGTGCTTGACATTGAATGAGTAGATAATAGAACCAGTGGCTTGGTCCATTGCTATATCAGAAGACGCTACAGGTCCGACAGCGAACGTTATACATTTAATAGTTGCTTCATCGCTGGGAAGAGACGCTATTAGCTCATCGATTGCGGCAATAACACCAACCGAGTCCGTCTTTACAATTATGGGAACCACATTCGCGATAACCGTTCTCAGTCTCGCCTTCTTCGTCTTCAGCCTTTGCCATTTGATCCCAGTCAATCATGGCCTGGCGCGCAGCTACAACATCCTTTGCACGGTCTTCATTAGGGACAGACAGCAATGCGACACCACCTTCAGGTAATTCCTTCAATCCAATTATTCGCACGGGATGACCAGGCACAACCTGCTTGACACGTTTTCCTGCCTGGTCAACTAACGCACAAATCTTTCCGTACTCAAGTCCACACACCACAAAAGAGCCCTGTTTGAGCGTGCCCCATTTTACTATTGCATCTACTTGAGTGCCAACGCCCCGTGCCACACTGGCTTCAAGAACAATAGCCTCGCCTGCGCCCTTTGTATACGTTGTTCTTACGGGCCAGATGCGCCACTTCCACTGTCTGGGGGCGCACGCCGTCGTCTGCAGCTACCACGAGCACAAGTAGATCTGTGAGCTCTGCCTCATGTTGCTAAATGCCGCGTGGCCAGGTGTGTCAATGAAAGTGACCTTTGCGAGCGCACCAAATTTCTTGCCCATATCCACCGAGAAGGCACCAATTCGCTGCGTAATGCCACCGGCTTCTGTCGACGCAACATTTGACTTTCGAAGGGCGTCCAGCAGTGTAGTTTTGCCGTGGTCAACGTGGCCCATCACAGATAGAATAGGCGGTCGAACAGGAAAATCGGAACAATCTGCAGGCGGGATTGTCATTTCTAGGTCAACAAACTCGGGTGGAAGTAACACTGGGATCATGTTTTGCGAGTCTACAACCAGCTCAGCGACATCGTTGGTAAGTACTGATTCTTCATTGAGACCGTTCTCACCCAGATCCTTCAGGGCGCGAAAAACCACGCGAGTCTTCACGCTCATGCGTTCTGCAAGATCCTTGACCGTAACTGAAGTTGGAATTTCCACTTCCTGCGTGGGTAATTTCTCTTTTGGCTTACGCTTTGCCTCTTTCCGTTGCTCTCTCTGAAAGCGACGACGTTCACGATCTTCTGAATAGTCCCAATCAATATCCCCAAAGAGATCTGTGTCTGAGTCAAAAATACTGTTCTCAAACTGGAAATTTTTTAACAAGTTGAGCGTTCCTTTCTTGCGCTTAGTGTTCAGCTTGAGCGATATTGCCTGAATTGTCTTGCCCGATCCCACCTCATCGGCAAGGATACCGCCTTTGTAATCATTTCCCTCCTGCGCCACCATCCAACCAAGTGATTTGCGTTGGTACGGGAGAAGTGTTGCAGTCAGATATTTTGACGGCTGTTTCTCTGGCTAGCGATCTTTCTTATCAAAGTGGTCGTCTGAGAGTGGAAGACGTTCATCTATCACGCCGTCAAGGTCATTTTAGTAAATGTAGTCACGAACACGCTTCTGATCCATAGAAAGAAGTTTTAACAAACGGCGATCGCCTCTTTCTTAACAGGCTTCTTGTCGGTACTGTCTAAATCTTTTACACTTTGCACTTCCATTAGTCTCGTACTCAATGAAGTACTTCCTCCGGTGCCAAATAATTGAAAGTTTCACACTGTAAATGATCTATTTCAACCAATAATAAGAATCCAACGAATCGGATTGGATATAATAAAAGCCAATTACATACGCTACAACCTGGTACCAACCGTTTTAAAATCGAACAAGAAGCAACAAAGTTATGGCCATGTGAATGAAGCAATCGCCTCTCCTCATTTCCGAATTCTCCCGCCACGACTTCAATTGTCGTCCGATTGAGATCATTCTTTGTGGATGCTGAGTATGGATGATGAAGAACGACTTGCCCATGTTCACGAGCTGCGAGTACGTTCGGTTGATGCTGTTTTGCCGCGCAGCCGTTGCCCGAAGCCAACATCTTAGCAAAGACGCTATCGGTCGCATTTGAATGCAGTTTACATCATCTAAGTTAACGGGTGTCGTTGGTGGTGACATCGCCTCTCCTACTTCTATAAGACGAATATTCTCTACATACAGCTCGATCAAGCAAACTCCATATCCCGTAGGTCATGTTTCCTTGCAAGGCCAATGTAAATACCATGATTAATAATTTATTGTATAATTTTATAATCTTTTTAATCTTGCGAGGTTTGGTTAGGGTACACTACTTTAATTATTGTATTTATATTTTATATAAGCATAAATTGATACTTGATGAATATCGACTTCTACTTCTTTCAGTAATTTTACCCACCCTCTCAAACCGATCTTTCAATTATTTGGCACCGGAGGAAGTATAAGATAACCAAACCAATAGCATTAACTTCCAATAGTTCGCCGTCATGTAGTTGTTGAAGCCTGCGGCAAGTTCAGTCTTCGTCGCTCTGTGTGACAGATACTAATACAGTACTAGTACGACGTACATGTTCTTCGAACTTCTTAGTCGTCCCATCGAACGAATTGATGAGAAGTGATAGCTATAGATCCGTGTGTATCAAACGTCTGTATAATACACTGTATTATACAGACTTATTATACAGCATTAAAAATACATACGTATTTAACGTATTTTTTTTCTTTTCGTGCTAGATAGACAGGAATCGACTGTAAGGTTTGACCCTAAACTAGCGTAGAAATAGCTTTTATAGAGTATTAAGCCCAAGTATTACAAGAGGTAAGATGAAATGATTAACACATACTTATGTGTTTGATCATTTCATCTGTTTGAATATCCACTCACTATTTTAAAACAATACTTTCGATTCTACTTTAGAAGGACAAATCACTTTATTTCAACATTTAAATATTAAGATATTGATTTGTACTGATAACCTTTTTTCAACTCACAATTTCACCACAACTGAACCTGTCTCCGCTAAAATGCATGCCCGTTCATCCTCTTTTTGTCGATGGATGGACTTCCCTCTCTTTTTTTTATCCGTTCTAATGGGTTACTACGGCAAAAATAAGCAACCAGCAACATGTCCTATCATAGAACATGGTTGTGGATCTATCACAAAACCAGATGACCGGAGAATTACAACAATACAATTGTCGGTGTCCAATTTTGATCTGTGTCCCACTACCGACTTTTACGGTAATTTTGTATTATACTGTATTAATACTGTATTATACACTGTGTCGAACCTCAAATTGTATAGTACGGATCTATAGTGATAGCACGAGGCGCGTAAATGTAGAAAAAGAACTTGCTTGGAACCAGGCCAAAAAAAAAATATTCTTTACATATACTTTAATGATTGATTCAAAGTGGGAATTTGAGGTTTACTTCAAAGTGGGAAAATAGGCAATTCAACGTGGGAGGTAAATCGTACCTAAAGGAAAACGGGTGTTATTCGTGAATTTCTCACCTAATTTTTATTATCACACATTAAGAATTGTGACAAAGTTAGACTTCAGTGTTGTACAAATGGGAAGGCGCAGAACAGCCCAAAGGCCTGCAAAGACCACTAAGCAGCCAAAACACACGGCGACCGAGCGCCAGCGCGTCCATAACGCGATCGACAACGGCGAGAACTGGATCGCCGTAACGTAGAAAAATGGCTTCTCTCACGGAGCGATGTACCGGCTGCGAGCGTCGCGCTGTTTGGAGGACCTACCGCATGGCGGTTACCGCTCCAAGAATCTGAAGGTCACACCAGGGATCATGATCTCCCTAAAACAGTATCTTGAGGAAGACTGCACGATGACCCTCGACAAGATGAGCGCAAAGGCCAGAGAAAACCACGTGGAGCAGCTGTGCCAGTCTACTTTTAGCCTACACCTGAAGGGTAGCACATATACATTGAAGCAAGTGCGCATGGAGCGAGATCAGATGAATGCTATGGTAAACAAACTCCAGCGCCGTGATTTCGCGCTTAAACTCGAGAAGCACAGGAACAACGCTGATCTCATTTGCTATGCTGATGAAACTAACTACAATGTATACATACGTCACACGTAAGGGCGTGCATCAGCAGAAGATCGGGCTATAACATCAGGTCCGATCTCGCAAGGGCAAAAATTCTAATCCAGCTCTCTGTGTGCGGTCCCATGGGTGTCGTCTACCACAACTTCGACGCTGCCAAGATTGACATGGACATGAACGCTTCGTTCATCCTCGACACACTCATCAATGATGTCCGGTAGGATGACACCACGGTCGAGTTCATCAACAAAAAGATCGTGATCGTCCTTGATAACGCCCCAGACGCACGAGAGAACTGAGGACCTGGTAGTGGACTGCGTCGTAGTGGATCTGTGGTGAAGCGATTCAACAAAATCAGGAATTAGTGGACCACACATATCCGTTGATTGGTGGTGATGGGAACACCCATCAAGATGGGACCGTTGATGGGTGGGACAGGCTGACTCCGTTCAGGATGTCATATGGTTGACGACGGGCCATCGCAAATGTGGAGAAAATAAGAGGATACCGTTATCACGCCCAGTCCCAGATACTAACAGACCATCAAATATCACGATCGGATGTGGATACCCAGGTACCGGATTGAGTTCATGTGAACGTGCGAGACCAGATCGGCCGAGACATTTATGATGGGCAGCATCAGTGACGGTGTGGTATTTTAGGAACGGCAGAACCCGGTCATTGGAGTGGGTCATGGATGATCCAAATGGTTGAATTTGGATGGGATATGGAAATCTCGGTCTGATCGGTCGAATAACTTGACCCCGCCCTAGGATATGAAGAGCATGATATGTGAAGTGGTAAGCTGTATGAGCCTTACCGAACTGGGATAGGCGATAAGGTTCGATGGATCCACCCTGAATCAGCATAAAGAGATCCGATTGGTCCAATTTCAAGAGGAGTGCTGAGTCGGTGCGACCCTTGCGGTCCAACATACAATGGAGGACAATAAAAGTTCTGAGTGAGCGGGCGATGTCGATGTTTTGCTGATCACGGTGCTGATCGCCCTGATCACTGTGCTGATCACTGTGTTGATCACGAACCAATCCTGATCAGCCCCGAATCAGCTTCCAGGTGTGGAGGGAGAAGGAGTTTCAGCCAAGATCAGGTTAGCATGGGGCGAACAGTGCCTGAGAGACCGATCCCAAACTGGTTCTATGCTGATTTCCGAGGAACCAGGGTGGTTAAAGATTGCCAGAGAGTTTGATCGTGATCGGTCCAGAAGTGGTACGGATCAGGTTGAAGATGCGTCGAATATATGTTTATGATGGTACTGGAGCAACTGTGTGACGAAATGGGCAATATTGAAGTATGAGGTAGGTCACAAAAGTTGGTGTTCGGTACGTTATTTAAGATATAAGGTTGTGTATTGACTAGCAATTGGTAAACCGGCTAACTAAGCCAATGGTTTACCCGAGGCCTTTCATTAACGACTTGCTGGAGAATCTGGACAAAGTTTTGTGGTATTGTTCGTTGGACATGGCTAGTGGATTTTGGGTGGTCTCTGTGACCGATCGTGCACGGAAAATCTCTCCGTTTCTTTGTTCGATTAGAACCGGATGTCGTTTGGCCTTTACAAAGCACCGCAGATATACCAGCGGCTAATTGATAACGCGTTGAATGGCATTTCAAGACCAAGGCAGACCAAGATCCCGCCCTGGTCGGTGACGTGTTAACCAAAGGTGCCACGACCCCGACCCAAAACCTTCGGTTTTGAGGCGGCGGTCCTACATTGATAACATTCTCGTGACGGCTAGTACTTGGGATTTGCTATGTGAAAAAGTGGAACAATTGATGATTACGTGTGAAAAGTAGAATCTCTCGATTAGTGTGGTGAAGAGTTTCTGGGAAAAACTAAGGTGACTTATTTGGGTCACCAGGTTTCGATTGCCGGATTGGAAGCTAATCCGAAGGATTTGGGCTTTGAGTAATCTGCCTTTCCCGCGGACCTTGAAGGCCATGCAATCTTTTTTGGGCAGTTTGAATTACTACGGTCGGTTCATTGAGAATTTCGCGGTCTATGCAGCTGTTTTGTATGAGTTACGGGAGGTGGATTACCACAAGCTGAGAGAGCAGGATCGGCAAGGAGAAAAACTGGCCTCGCCAACAATATCAGCCAATGAGATGCTGACCGGGCAATCTATTTCGGCCAATGAAGAGCTGACCCCATCCGCCCAAGCAGGCAGCCGGCTCCTCAACTCCAATGCGGCCCGGCTAGACGACCACATGACCAGGG